>VYZM01016749.1:132021-174965 GCA_013398915.1 Dromas ardeola
GCCCGGCCGCGGGCCCGCTGCGCCACATCCCCCGCTGTCCCCTGGCCCATCGGCCGCCACGCAGATGGGCAGCCGGCGACTCGTCGCCGACACCCCCCCACCCCCATCGGAGGCCACCACCGGAGGCGGCCGGCCGGGCTGCTCGAGGCGCCGCCGCGCTGCACGCCGGCGTGGTTTGCGTGTGTGGGGATGGCGGCTTTGTACGCCTGAGAGCTGAGGTAGATACCCATCGATTGCCACAGGGATTCCACTTGTTCCGGTTTAATTTCTAAAACCTCAGATAATACTAAGTCAATTCTGGTTGAAATGGGCCAAAACCAATGGAGGCTGCAGAAGGCAACCACGGTCTCCACAGAAGCACCCCCAGTTTCTGGGGGAGTTTCAAGCCAAACACCTGAGGACCCCGTGCAGTGTTACATGGCGCAATATCAATATATCAGCGTGTTACTGATATAAATCCTACCTGTGCTACAAAAATCATTGCACTCCACTTACCTCACTGTTTGTTACCAAATGCTGCTGGGCTACAAAGGAACATGCCATTATGCCATGCCCTGTCACTGTATGCCATTTGTTTCACAACCAAATATTGCACAGATGGACGTGCATCTCAGCTTAAAAAAAAAAAAAAATCAAGCACTCAAAAGTTAGGAAACACCCTATATAAACTTGCACAACCCATATTTATTCAGATTACAGTGTATATAAAGTATTATATGAGAATTGTTGTAAAGGCAGTCTCTGCTTATGCAACTGCATGTTACTTTTCCAGAATGGCTTCTGCCTGATCCAGGCCATGAGAATGGGAGCTGTGCGCACATAATCCCCAGAGATTCAATAATGTATTTTATCCTTATTGTTAGGTGTGTACTCTCATGATTTATCCACTCCATTCTAGTTAAACCTAGTACCTAAGTACTTCTTGACAGAGAAGACTTAGAATCACATAACTCTAAACTCGTTATCATAATTGTTACTGTTCAGTTTTTCACAGACACTATTCCTTGGAAAATACCTGCTCATTGAAGCTGAAGTGTTATCCAATCACCAGCCATATAGGAAAACCAACACAGGCGGTGCATATCTCCCACATTCCTGCTGAAAAGTTTTACTACTTTGTTGTACACTATTATGGCACCAGTGTTTCCTTTTTTTGTTCTAGTGAAATCCTGACCTATGGTAGGTGGCCGGTGGCCTTACTGACTATGGGGATGAAGCTTTTTCATTTCAGACTCCCCAGTAGGGAAGAGTCCACTGCAGCAGAGAGATGCAGGTGCAGAATTGCAGTCAGTGCACATGAACTCCTCAAGAAAATTCATTTTTAAAAAATCTCTGTTGGGTATATGCAAATTAAAGTTTCTCAAATCGTTGCAGAAGTTAAATTTGGGTGCATATTTTAGAAGTCACTTTGTAAAATGTGTCTGTAACACCAAACGGAAGTAATGGGGGAAGATACTAGTAATATTTCAATGTGGGCGCAGCAGTGTGTTTTGTCCAGTCTTATTTTTGAAAACAGCTAAAAAATGGTGGGGCTTTAAACCTTGTCTATAATAAATACCGTATCATCCAATGACTGTCATAGCTCATTAATGATAAGTTATAATGCAGTGATAGTGTATTAACTGATCCACTTAATACAAACTGTTGTTTATAATAATAATTAAGCAATTTTGTTATCAGAATTTTAAATCAAATTTCTTGTCAGAATAGGGAAAAAACAGAAAAATACATGTAAAAGTTATGTAAAATAAAAAATAAAATAAATAATACATGTAAAAGCATGTATTCTGTAGTCTGAAAATACCTAATCAGTATGGTCTCTGAGTGGCAAAGTACAGCATGAAAGTCACAGTTTTTCTTCATTTTTGTGGGTTCTATGACCTCCATACCTCTGATGAAAAGATCACTGTGCCATCATCATGCATCAAATATGTGCATTACCACAAGCTGACTTAATGGAAACACAGCAGAGCGCAGTATCACAAAATTATTTCGGATGCCATCAGAACATAAAATAAATACAGAGTATCCAGAGCACAGTGTTGTCCGTTTGTGTTGATCATCGGCGCAGTATCCAGTTCTGTTCAGTGAACTTAAAATATCAACATGTTGCAATGTACTATTACCTGTCTGAATCAGTCTTATACCGTGCTAGGCCAAAATATCTGGATAAAGCAGAGTATCACAATCATACAGCGTGAGTTCACAACACTGTAAAACTTCAGGATCTCAAGAGCCTCAGAAATTGTGGGCATACTGTGAGACATAATGATCTGATTTTTTTTGCGATTACTCTTTCAAAGTCACAATTAATTTATCCCTCCTAAACTATTTATCAGCAGGAAAACATCATAGTATCACGATGCATTTGCATGTTAATGTAGAAACATACGGTTGCTTCTCAAAAAACCTACCAAACTGGTTATTCAAGGTAGCATTGTGAATTCTTCATCACGGGAAAAACGGAGAAGATAACAACACAAACATGGTCTAGTCTGGGAACGCTGAATAAATTATTAAAAAAACCAACATAGGCTTGCATTAGGTAATATTAAAAATAAAAAAGTATTTGAAACTCTATTACCCAACACAAAGAGGGAGTGTGACACAAGGTTACAGAAATCTATAGGTAATAAACTACAAGTGCCTGCATGGGCAAGTCTTAGCTTGTTATTTGTGAGAGTACGAAACAAGCGCCTACATACTCGCAATAAAAAAAAAAAAAGAGGGATCCAGTTCATGTCTTTAAATTGGACCATGTTTCTAAGCAATACTAGCAACTTATTTCATTCACAGGAGTCTCGCAGAGATTACTTCATTGCGTCTCTCCAATTTTAAGCAAGGGCAACAGTTGTAAGAACTTTATGCCTTTTATTGACCAACTCATAGAAATCTTTAATTTTGCATCCACTACCTGGACTAGGTTCCCCATTCTTTCTGATCTGGAAACCGAGAAAGGTGTCACTGGCAGAAGTGAGAGAGGACGACTGCCAGACCAAAACCATGAAGTATCACTAGAAATGACAGCCATGCTAGGGGAACACAGTGTTCATATAGAAACTTTGCTTCTCTGTGCATAACTTCATCACTATATACCTCAGAAACAGAACTGGTTTTATTCAAACAACAGTCATGTATATTTATTTCGGTCAGCTGCAGACATATTATGAATGGTAGGGCTTTTTGCATAAACTAAGGCATGTATTTACCACAAGCTATCTACTTCTGAGGGCTATATCGATGCTCACTTCTATGTCTTGCTAAATGCAACCCATTTAATGAAAAGATTAGTCAACAAAAATTTTACTTTCTGTGCTGCCAGGCGTATCTGCACAGGCAGTTTCTGTTCAGCAAACTTACACTCTCATAATATTTAATTTGTGCTCATGCTGATAGGCGTTAACAGCCATACCTAAAGAAGGTGTTTATAAAGGGTGTATTTATGATTACCATTTTTTGTATTGTATTTATTAAGTTATTGTATTTAAGCCATTACCCCTTATCTTATCCTATCACTACATGCCCTTGTAAAAAGTCTCTCTCCATCTTTCTTGTAGGCCCCCTTTAGGTACTGGAAGGCTGCTATAAAGTCTTCCCGGAGCCTTCTGTGTGAGCCGATGCAGGCAGGATGCAGGAACAACCATGAAACCACGGATGAAAAGCAAAGAACAAGTTTAATCTCGATACCTCACAGACGAGGGAATCTCCGAAGCAACGCCGGCGTACAGGCACGCAGGCAGGGACCGCGGGCACCGCAGAGTGAGAGAGAGTCCTTGTTAGCAAGAGTCCTTGGCAGCGAGAGAGTCCTTGTAAGCAAGAGCGCGCGTGGACTCCCTGTTATTGCTGGTATTTAAAGGGTTCGAACAGGCATGGTTTTCCCACTGTGCTTTGATTTTCTTCACCAACAGGCCAGGATTCTCAAGCGGCTAGATAAGGTGTCCCTGAGTCCATCACAGACTTATGTTACCTAAGTGCAAGTGTTCTTCTTGCAAGCACCCGAGACTGAATAACAATTAGTGTGATATATGTGTTTTCCAGCACCCCAGGTGCGAGTCACTTGAGCGTATTTACAGTCCTCCTCACTGATCTTCCGTTGCTTTCCCACACCTTCTCTTCTCCAGGCTGAACAACCCCAACTCTCTCAGCCTGTCTTCACAGGAGAGGTGCTCCAGCCCTAGGATCATCTTCATGGCCTCCTCTGGACCCACTCCAACAGGTCCACGTCCTTCTTATGTTGGGGGCCCCAGTTGGGGGCTGGACGCAGTACTCCAGGGGGAATCTGACAAGAGCAGAGGAGATGGGCAGAATCATCTCCCTTGACCTGCTGGTCATGTTTATTTTGATGCAGCCCAGGATGTGGCTGGCTTTCTGGGCTGCGAGCACACATTGCCGGCTCATGTTGAGCCTCCCATCCACCAACACCCCCAAGTCCTTCTCCTCAGGACTGCTCTCAATCCATTCTCTATGCAGCCTGTATTTGTGCTTGGGATTGCACTGACCCGTGTCCAGGACCTTGTTGAATTTAATGAGGTTTGCACAGACCCATCTCTCAAGCCTGTCAAGGTCCCTCTGGATGTTATCCCTCCCCTCCAACGTGTTGACCGTGCCACACAGCTTGGTGTCATTGGCAAACTTGCTGAAGGTGCACTCAATTCCACTCTCCATGTCACTGACAAAGATGTTAAACAGCAGCGGTCCCAGTACAGATCCCTGAGGAACACCACTCGGCACTGGTTGACACTTGGACATCAAGCTGTTGACTGCAACTCTTTGTGTGCGACCATCCAGCCAATTCCTTATCCACCAAGTGGTTCATCCGTCAAATCCGTGTCTCTCCAATTTAGAGACAAGGATGTCATGTGGGACAGTATCAAAATGCCTTGCAAAAGTCCAGGTGGATCCCTGCTGAAGATACCGGGTTGTAACACACATTAAAGTATGGACAAATACAAATCCTACCTTAGGAAACCACACCATGATGAAGCAAATGTTATGTTGAAGTGATTCCTATTACTATTGTAAAATGGTTAGTCTGCCAGCATCTCTGGCCAGAGCCTGGAAACTGTCCCTAAATGATGCTGCAGCAGATATGGCAGCACAAAGAAGAAAGGATCAATCTGGTCTGTGTTCATCTTTTGGCTCTTAGGCAGTCCCAGTACCCATTCTGAGACTTTTAACTTTCATTTCCACCTGCCTAAGACTGACTCTAGAATCTTCTGTGAGTCACTGAGAGATATGGCCTGGAACATGATTAGAAATTAAAAATTAGAAAAATAGCGGAAGAAGTAGGAGAGAGATCACATTCAGAAACTGTGGAACTTCCTGTAATGAACTTATTTATTTATATAGAGCCACAAGTCATCAACAGCAAAAAATAGCAAAAGAAGATTGCGAGGGCTCAAGAACTGAGTGTAAGATTAGTATTTGCAATTAATTCATCTGTGACATATTCTTTTGTCTGAATTTTACTTCATGCTATCAGTTGTACAGAGCAGGAACCATATATGGCTTAAGATGCTACTGTGCTACTGTGATTCTAATATAATATTTGACACTGATAAAGCCATCACCACAATCATAGAATCATAGAATGTGTTGGGTTGGAAGGGACCTTTAAAGGTTACCTAGTCCAACCCCCCTGTAGTAGGCAGGGACATCTTCAACTAGATCAGGTTGCTCAGAGCCTCATCAAACCTGATCTTGAATGTCTCCAGGGATGGGGCCTCCACCACTTCTCTGGGCAACCTGTTCCTGTGTTTCACCATCCTCATTGTAAAGAACTTCATCCTAATGTCTAATCTAAACCTACCCTGCTCTAGTTTAAAACCATTGCCCCTCGTCCTATCGCTACTTGCCCTTGCAAACAGCCGCTCCCCAGTGTTCCTGTAGGCCCCCTTCAGGTACTGGAAGGCTGCTATAAGGTCTCCCCGGAGCCTTCTCTTCTCCAGGCTGAACAATCCCAACTCTCTCAGCCCGTCTTCGTAGCAGAGGTGCTCCAGCCCTCGGATCATCTTCATGGCCCTCCTCTGGACCTGCTCCAACAGGTCCATGTCCTTCTTGTGCTGAGGGCTCCAGAGCTGGACACAGTACTCCAGGTGGGGTCTCACGAGAGCAGAGTAGAGGAGCAGAATCACCTCTCCGGATCTGCTGGCCACGGTTCTTTTGATGCAGCCCAGGATGTGATTGGCCTTCTGGGCTGCAAGCACACATTGTTGGCTCATGTGCAGCTTCTCATCCACGAGTACCCCCAAGTCCTTTCCCTCAGGGCTGCTCTCTATCACATCATCCCCCAGCCTGTATTGATAACGAGGATTGTCTGAACCCAAGTGTAGGACCTTGCACTTGGCCTTGTTGAACTTCATAAGGTTTGCTCAGGCCCACCTCTCTAGCTTGTGCAGGTCCCTCTGGATGACAATTCTATATGCAGTTTCCTGATTGCTTATGTATGACGTGTAAGTAGTACTGGAAGACAGAAGTTGCATATCAAGGAGAGCAAAACGCTGCCTTTGTTTCTTACATTCTGTTTCCTTAGGGTAACATTGAGAAAAGACAATATTGGCTCAGTTTGGGAGTCATTATCTTCACTAATATCCACTGAGCAGGTTTACAGCCGTTAAGCAACGTAATCTGAGTTTATGATGCATGGTTGCAAGATGCCACTGATGCTGAGACACCTCTGTTAAGATTAATTTCTCATCAAGCTATGACCTATATGAATTCTAACATGGGAAAATGCTTTGTTCAGATAAGTTACAGTCAGTCGAGCCGCATACTAGAGAGCTGCTTAACCTTCACCTTAACATTAGCTATATTAGACCATAAGATTATTTCTTGGGAACACAGTAAACTTAAACTCCACCAAATGCACTGTTTTATCACTTTCTGCCAGGAAATTATTTCTTTTTAAGATGCTTGAATTTATACTCTATGCTTCAAGTTTTAATGCAGCTTCAGCTGTAATATTGCTGCATTAACAGCTCTTATCCTTGAGCTACTGTACCTTCCAGTTGCAGTAATATAGGGTGGAATTTGCAGACTTACTGCTATACGTGGTGTGGTACGAAAGATACAGTTTTACAAAACAGGGGCTTTGTATAAGCAGCAAATCATACAGTTAGAACTATTTGTTTTCTAATTTGACATACTATGGTTCAAAGATAAGGGTATGATCAAAACTAGTTAAATCAGTTTAGGAAAAGTCCAGGAACTTATTTTCAGCTGGGTATTAAAGCTAGTTGGAATATTTAAAGATATCTTTGGACTCAAAACAGAGCAAACACCTCATGAGAGGAAACTTAGAATTTTACTCTCCAGAGAACTAATACAGTTTTTGGTCAAGTGCTGCTTTTGCCTTTTACTAATGAATTAACTGATTGAGCATACTTATTTAGTGTTCTGAGTGATTTCTAAATTTAATTCTGAATATATTTAATGCATATTAGGTATCGGTGTACAAACGGTATGGGTAACAAATATATTGTTTCCAATTGAATGCATTCTGCTGTCTTGTGTATGCTTTCCATGCTAATGTGCCAATTCTTTGGTTTTCGATAGCAACTGTTAGGACTACAACGTATAGTCATTAAAGATTACTAAATTGCTACATCATAGAATGGAAGGGACCTCTGGAGATGGTCCAGTCCACCCCTGCTGCTCAAAGTAGGGCCACCTAGAGCACATTCATCAGGGCTGTGTCCAGTTGGGTTTCGAGTGTCCAAAGACAGAGACTCTACACCCAACTTGAGCAGCCTATGCCAGTGTTTTACCACTTTCATAATTAAAAAAAAAACTAAATTTTTTTGCTTTTATTTCTGTTTTTAGCCTCTTGTCCTATCACTAGACACCACTGAGAAGAGTCTGGCTCCATCTTCTTCACTCTCCCAACGAGGTACTTATACACACCAGTAAGATCCTCCCGAGTCTTCTCTTCTCCATGCTGAACAGTCCCAGCTCTCTCAGCCTGTCCTCACATGACAGATGCTCCAGTCACTTGATCACCTTCACAGCCCTTTACTGGACTCACTCCAGTATGTCCTGGTCTCTCTTGTACTGGGACCCCAGAAATGTATCACCAGTGCTGAGTGGAGGGGAAGGATCAACTCCCCCAACCTGCTGGCAATGCTTTTTCTGCTGCAGTTCAGGAGGCTGTTGGCTGCCATTGCCATGAGGGCACATTGCTGGTTCCTGGTCAAAGTGCTGTCCGCCCAGAGCCCCAGGGCCTTTTCTGCAAAGCTGCTTTCCATCTGATCAGTCCCCAGTCCGTAGTTGTGCATTGGGTTATTCCTCCCCAGTGCAGGGCTTTGTGTTTGCCTTTATAAGGTGTGTTTAACTTTATAAGGTTCCTGTTGGCTGATTCTTATCTTTTGCTGCATGGCTACACACAAACATCATTTCTCCTTTTGTGTTCTTGCTGTGTCACTTAAAAGCAGCTGAAATACCCGTCATGAGATTCAGAGTATGAAACTTAATTTGATACTTATTATTTTGAAAAAAACTGATTAAAACACCTTTTAACTGTAGTGGCTACCGTGCTGCGTCCTGCCAGCTCAATATAAGTGATATTTGAGTTTGATATTTTCTCACTTCTTCTTTATTGAAATTTTCAGGTGTAATTGCATATCAATTGCATATCAATACATTTAATTGCATTTTAGTACATTGAGTATACCAATAAACCTGTGGGTGATAGGAACAGTTGCTAGGAATTGCTGATATCTGTGAGGAGTGCTGTGGGGTGAACTGATCCTTTAAGAGGAAGGATGGAGGCTTAGTTACAACTTGATCGTGTGAGGATTAGGTCATCCCACCATTTGAGAAATGTGGCTGACTGGATCATATGACTAAAATAAAACAGCTCGCTAAAGAACAAATTCTGTACAGGACAGACCTGTTGAAAGGAACCAGATATTAAAGATGTGAAAGTTGTTGCTCAATTGGGAACAACAGACTGGCTGAAAAAATTGTAAGATGGGTAGCCCTGTTACAAACATGGGATTAAAGGGAGCCTAATGGGCTCATGGTTCTGGTGCCCAGCTATCAGTCACAGAAGTCCCTTTGTAAAATGATTGTGTTCCATTTTTAACACAGCTGTACTTTGCTTCTTCAAACCTTCTTTTAATTCTCCTTTAATTTGCAGTCTAAATGCATTTACCAATATTGACCTTTGTTTCTCTGCCAGCACTTGCTTTCTTATCCAATAATCCATTCCCACAGTAATACCTTCGTAGAGAGCAATCTTATCCCATTTCAGCTTTCATTTTATTGGATTAGAATAGCCATGTTCTGTAAGCTTTCTTTTGTGTAGAGAATCTCTTTCTTAATCATTCCAGGAGCCCATCTTCACATCTTTTTCAGATTCATTTCATAATTTTATATAATATTCCAGATGAAGATTCACTGAGATCTTACACAGCAAAAATTTTTTCATATGTCTACTGAAAACAAATCTCTTGATAGCAGCTTAAGCTTATATTTGTTTTTCTAATAACTACCTCAGGTCAGCAGTTCATAAAAAGTGTGACTTTGATGAGTTTATTTTGGTTTCCTCTTCTGTCGTGTAAAACTGTTGAGGTTTTAGCACATAGTGTTGTTATTTCTTCCCAGGCACAAAACTACACATTTCTGTATAAATGAAATGTCTTCTTATTTCTATTAGTCTAGGCTATAGGCTCTTTTAGTATTAATTCTGATTGGTAATCATAAATTATTTGTGCTGATGTTTCTTTACTTTATCAGTGAATTTCATTAGAATGTATCCACATGTCAACATTACTGGTAGCCACTTCCTTTTGTGTCAGCTCATTTCATGCTTCATTTTTCCTCTCTATCTTGTTTATTAGTTTTTTATATCAAAATGTTGAAATCGGCTTACTTCTTTTGCTTAGTAATTACATAACATACCTTGAGATTTGATACCTTTGAATTCTTGGTCATTTCTCACTTCTATTTCTATTTTAGTTACCCTTTTCTTGCATAAGCCTCATAATTTGTCTTCAAGGACTGATTGCACACAATCAACATCTAGCTCATTATACAAGTTCTTGCCTTATTGCTCACAATGTTTACTGCATAATTTTTGCTGTTGTTCTATTAATCAGTTTAATGATAACCTTTAATATAAGCAGAACATCCTGCCTCAATGGTATTTTCTCCAAAGTGATTTCTTTTTACCTTAGTGTTTCTGATTTCGTAGGTTCAAAATAATTAATGTATTTGCCATGTTTACTCTGTACAAAATAAGCCATGTCATGCTTTCAGCTGTGAGACAAAATAGTTTCTCTTCCTCAGTCATATAATCACTGTCAGAAGTTTGCAGTTTTTTGATGTTTATTGGATCTTTTATTCCTTGATTGATATGTTGCATTATATTCATTGCAACTTGGTATAACAGGGGCAGATCAGAAGACTGAAGCGATCAGTGCTGAGGCCCCTCTTCATCAAAGGAATATGCAGAGGTGAGAGAAACAAGCCTGTCAAATACAGGGCACTGTTCTGTTGCCTATGGTCTCTGTCCCCAGAGTGTCCATGTTCTCAAGAACAGGTTTCAGTATCGGAAGAAAAGTGACAGAGCTATTTCTGCCTTGACTATCTATCTGATGAGAGGGATGGGTGAAGTCAAGTTCTGAAGATGGTGATCCACCTAGTAGTGATATCTTACCTCGATACCATTGCCAGCATGGTGACTGGTGACCTAAGACACTGTCTCTCCTATGAAGTCTCCTGTGGGTATCTGTAGCAGGGCAATGCAGAATGGTAAGAGGCATCTGCAAAGGAGGAGGAAGAGAACAGAGAATTGGGATCCCTTATTTTTTGTAGCCTGCACTGAAAGACGAGTGGGTCAAAAAAACTCCTGCTTGTTCAGTTGACCCCAGGGGTAGTTACTGGGTGAGGCCTTTGAGTGCAGACAAGGTATATCGTGACTGCTGGCCATCAGTTTGCTCATACAATGCTGCTGCCTGTGCAAACTCTGTGCTGCTGGGATAGCACAGAGAACTATGGTCTTGTGATCAGGTCAGCAATGTATGTTACTTCTCCACAGCTCTGAGCTCATTTGCTGTTACTCCCCCAGAAGCCCCATGCTTTCCACCCTAGAGACATGTTAAAAAAATATTAGTTATTTTGGTTTTAATCAGTTGTGCTGATACAGGGAGCTACTGATGCTGGTTGTGGTAGGGAGAAAGTTAAATACATATCCCTTGCAGAGTTTTCTGTGGGATTAGGAATTGGATACCCAGAGCAATGATGGAAGGTACACACTCTTCCGCCCAGACACTCTTCCACATTTTCCTGTGTAGTGACCATGGGACTGAGGGTGCGGAAGCCCAGACGAGCTGCCAGCTTGGTAGGGTGTTCCCACCTGAGGATCCCTTCAAGCTCTTTGTTGTTGATGCATTTGTTGTGTGGCCCCAAAGTGTAGTTATAACTCTTGGTCTTCAAGAACACTGCCTTTGTTCATTCAAATGTATTGAGGCAACCGTCCTGTCAAACCCAGCAGTTGTTGTGAGGTTAGCAACCCTCTGATACCACCATGGGGTAATCCTGCTACTCAAGAAACACATGGCTTTCTCTTGACACAGATTTATATTGCTGCAATCTCCAACAGGACTTGACTCTTAAAGCTGAGTTACCAGGTCGTCAGGTTCCCAAGGATACAGCCTTTTTTTGCAAAACATTCTACAGATGTTTTGACTGGGTAGAATATAAGGATATTGGACATTTGTCATGGGTTTCTTGTTGTCCTACCATTCACTCTTAAGCAGACAGGAGGATGTTCAGAAATTCCAAACACTGTAACAAACACACAGTAGTTACAGCTCTCCCCAGAAGATTCACATCTCATGTGCATGTACTGTAGCAATGCTTTGTAAATGTATTGTAATGTTTGCAAAATGCTTCGTAAACTCCATGCGTGTTGGCGTTAGAGAAAACGCCTCGTTTGCCCATGAAGCATACGTAGAGGTGGTCTACTGCAGCCTAAATGTGACAGACTCGCTGTTTAAGTGCTAAATAGAGGGATATATACTTCTATCCAGGCAGAGAGAAAAGAGCCCCAAGCTAAGAATATCAGTCTAAATGCTCCAGTCCTTGCTCCAACATGAAGACTCAGAAGTAATTCTGAGATGTGATCTCATTTTGGAGATTAGAAAATACATCCTTCCTCCTAACTACGATCCTCCTAAGGGGGAAAACTGATCCCACTCTCCTAAGGAGAGAAGCAGCTTTCTCTCATTTGGGGTGTAAATTACATTTATCTCTGTTCTTGGCAGGACGAACTAGCAGGATCAGACTTGAATGCATTGCTTAGAGACCCAGGGTTTCCAATCAGAAGCTGAAGCAGTCAGATGCCTGAAAGTCAAACACCTTTGCAAACCTTATTCAGATTGATTTGGTGAACTTTGAGGCTCAAGGGTAAAAGAAATCAAACTGAGTATTTTTCTTCAGTGAGACATTTTAATAGCTGCTTTCATTTGACAATGGGTCAGGATCTCCAGTCTTTGGCCATACTCTGGATCTGACATTTGGGGTGCAGCTGGAATTTAAATTTTTTTTTTCTCCTCCTACTTGGTGCTGGACAGGTTTTTGCCAAAACTATTATGGCATAAAACTTTATTTTGCACTGTGAGTTTGTTCTATTGAATCTTGGTTTCCCTGATATTATATCAACTGCATTTAGCTTAACTATTTCTATTAGCTGAACGCCTTCACGTTCCCTGGTATTTCCTGGGAATGAGAACTGTAGCACTTCATTCCATTAACTTTGCTTGAAGTACAGCAATCCATTTGGTAGCCATTTGGTAGAAATAAAATGCCTCCATACTGTCTTAAGAGGCTAACCTTTTCTTTCACTTCCTCCATTTCCCATTCTTATTTCCTCACTCCCTTATCTCCCCCTCACCTTACTAGACTGGGTGCTACAATCTCTTGAAATCATAGTATCACAGAACAATTTTAGTTGGAAGGGTCATCATCTGGTCCGACCCCCCCACTCAAAGCAGAGCCAACTCCAAGGCTTGACCAACTTCAAAGATAAATCTGCCTGCTCTGGCTGCTCTGGCTGCAAACCCCCCCTTCTTCTGTTACTTGAATGTACACTGATCTCATATCTATTGTTTCTATAAATTCTTAAGGAGCTGTAGTTGTTCTGGAATTAACCTGTACACACTATAAGCATAGATCTTGGGTGTTTCATTTTATTCTTTGCCATAGTGTGTAGGTGGTGAGTTCTTTTGTGTGTCTGTGAACAAATGATCATGTACAATCACAGCACTGTAGGGCTCTATAATTTCCAAATCCTAAATTACAATGCAGGTAAGTGCACCCAGCAGTAATTTAGGACAAAATATACTACAGAGATCTTGAGATTAATCCTTAATCCAAGTATTACAAAACAAGAAAATTCAGAACAAAGGTTACCTTGAAAAGAAAATCAAACTGTGTCAGGACAGACCAACACAGCTCTGGCACTCAGTGGCGATACCAGGTAGAAATTATGGGAGAGGCACGTAAAGACATTTTAGGGTTTGTGATCTCTGGTTAAATTTCATGTAGTAGCATGAAATGCCTCTGCTTGTCTGTTACATCACTGATGGGGAGAAGATAAGGATACAGACAGTTCTCAAAGCAGAGCAACAGCACTGACCTGTTGGCTTTTTTACCAGGATCAGATGCTTGTCTGTGAGTTCAAAGACTAGTAGCCAGCTATGCTGAGAGCTACAGGCAGATCAATATCTACTTCTTCCCCTTAGAAATGTCATTAAATGGAGCTGTGCCTCCAGTTGAAGGTGCAGGCAACCTTGTACTCTTCTTGCACTCCCTCTTAGAGGACTTTTTCCATTCCAAGGCCTTACCCAGTCATTAGGGTTGTCTGCTCAGGGCCTGAGCTGCACCCCACAGGAGGCAGCATGCAGACTCACAAGCAAACTCCCAGCAGGCTAACGGGGACACACGTCCCAGAAGCAAGCAAAGTGCAAGCATTTAGCTTAAGCTATAATATATTATAAACCACATGGCAAGCTGAAAAAGCCCTATCTCTCATCGCCCAGCTAATTAGATTGAGTGCAGTGCCATGAGGATGCAATGATACTGATTCCAGTTCTGGGGTTAGCACAGCCAGCTGGGCTATTTGATATCTCAGTAGTCTGGAATAGACACACATATAGTTACCTTACAAGGGACGCTGGCCTAATTATCTCCCTTCACAATTTTTCACTCAGTCAAAGGAGTACCTTTTGTCTGAAAGTCTGAAAAAAACTTCACACTTTTGATCATCTTTTAATTGTAAATGCTGCAGCAGAAATAATCAAGAGTTGTACTCCCAAAAGCCCATGCTCTGGACAAAGTCACATATTCTCTTCAATAGGACAGAATCTAGAAAAATTTAGATGACAGAGTTAGCTGTTTGGTCATACTGGGGCTGAGAAATGGTGCTAGGCTTTCCCCATTGATCAAACTTGCTGCCTTACGGACATACAGAAGGTTTGGCTGATTCTGTCTTTCTATCTGTGTGTCAATCGGGGAATGCCTTTGGGCTCACAAATACAGATGTGAGCTCTAGCTCTATCCTGATTCCACATCAGAGTGTGACTTGACTATACATCATCACCTCTGTCCTTTTCTCTCATGCCTTGGTTTACATGGGAATAAACCCAGGGCCTATGCACTGGAAAGAAGCTGTAGCACTCGTTAACTCCTCTGTCTATGCAGTCAGAGGACAGGGACTCCGAGGTCCACCACAGTGTACATCTTCAATATAGGCTTCTGAAACAGTCTGCATGGCTTCACCCACACATTTCTTTTAAAGTTTTTCTTCCTACAGAAGAGCTCCTTTCTAGAATTTTTTACTGATTTCCAGTTTTCCAGAATAGTTATGAAAGCCTATTTCCAGTCTTTATGCACTCAAAGGTTGTCCAAAGATGTAAATGGAAAATCTGCTTTTATTTTTCTTCCCTTGTTTATACATACGGGACCATCTTTTCAATATAAAATAACTTATCTGTAGCCGTACTCTAATGCAAAAGGCTTTGAGTTTCTGTTACAAGGCTTCAGCTTTTCCAGGCTGAGAAACAGTTGGATTTTTTAAAATTTTTTTTAATTTTGGCTTTCACATGTCATATGCAACATACAGTTTCACCCATCTTCTCTTTCACCTACCTCTTTAATATTCTTTTGGGGCAACTTGCAGTTACACTTTGTCCCAGCCATCACAGTATTTCTTCATGAGTCTTCTTTGTGTCCCTCCAGTCAAGGTGCTTGTTGTTTTTATGTTACTTTTTGGCAAGCTAATCTTGCTTATAATTTATGTCTGGGGCCATATCCTAATTCTTCATCAAATGCATTTGTTTTGTGTTTTTTCAAGGATTTATCCTGTAGCAGGGCATTCATTTTACAAGGACTGCTTTACTTGTCCTAGCTGCAATAACCCTTTTAGTCCGTGGTGCATTAGTGGGTAGCTTTTTATACTGCAGTACTCAGTGTAGTCAAGGCTACCATATTTGATTTGCTCAGCCATATCCTTTAGGAGAGGGTCAGCCTCACTTTGCAAAATTTATCAGATTACCCAAACCACCAACACTTACACTTTCATTTACTGCAGTTTCTGGAGGAATCTTGCCATACACATTAGCATCCTCTGTCCTTTCCTGAGCTGCTATCTTCAGTTTCTCCGAGATGTTATATTATTTAGGAATTGTGTCTTTCTGTCTGAATTTCATAGTTTCTTACGTACTTTCTTTTACTAAGTGCTGCAGGCTGATTATTCCACGCATACTCCTCTAGTTCTTCAGACACATTTACCATACCTTGGAGATTTTTCCAGAATAGTTTATAAAGCCACTTAATTTGCAGCTCCTGAACCCTTTTTGATTGTGGTTTCCTTGTGACAGGCAATACAGTGCTTCTGGGACTCCGGATCTGTCTTTTTTATTCCCAAATTAGGCTATTTCTACTGCCTATACAGTGGTGGAAGACTTGTGCTTCGATGCAATTGAAAGTTACATAATCCCAGCTGAATGCTGAAGAGTTCATCTTTCAAGTAATAAAATATTCATTTGTTCCCACTGACATTTTAAAACACATTAAAGAAGCTTTTCTACTGATTTTCCCATTTGTTTAAGCTTGTGTTTAGAAACTCACATTTGGATCATATTTAATCTGATGGCTGCTTTTAAAACTTTCACAGTGATGGCTCACCTGCGTGAAATGAACATGACAACAGAAAATGCTGTGTTTTGAAAATGGTTGTGATAATGGTAATTTGATTTGAAAATATATGAGTATTGTTGAAATTCTTCAGATGGCTGCTCATGTTTAAATAAAGCACTCCTCCCTTTGAATAGAGGATACTGTTCGTTGAGTTTGACAGATCTCTCAGAAAGCTGTTACTTGCCACACTTTTGGTAAATATTAAAGATACAATCTTGGGTGAAACCAGTAATTGTTTATAGAAGTATCTCATAAAACACAGAAAGAGATTCATCACTGCTGAGTGGAGTTCTCTAAAAGCAAAACATTTTTCTAGTAATTCTTACCAAAAAAAGGTCTCAATAAAACTCTTGATGTAATTTTCTTGTAAAATCCATGGAGCTTTCCATTAAACAAAGTTAGAAAAATGTCATGGGTCAGTATATATTTTCTTGCTCATGGCTGTGTCATCGAATTGGCATAGTCCACACTGAGGGAAGTATAAAGAAGTTAAGGCTGATTCTAGGTGAAAGAAAGAAAGCTTCCCTCCTCACAGAGAAATTCTCAGTGTTGCCAGGTACAAAAGGAAGGTATACACATGTACTTTTGGCACGGAGTGCCCTGGGGAGGACAACTGATACAGGAAGCTCTAAACAATAAAAGAGCCTAGAAAGTTGCCAGAACTTGTTATTTTCTTAGATATTCAAGTTGTTGCATGAGGATAAGGAGGTTTTGATCCACAGAATATTTCCTCTTTAGCTAAAGTTGTTTAAAACCTTCTGTGATGGAAGAAGTGGCAAAGTTAGGGAGGACTTAGATTCTTGTTTTTCCTGGCAGGCAGTAAGAAACAAGATTAAGCTGACTACTGCCAGGAGGAAAAAAATATCAAAACTGATTCAGGAAGGATCCTATATGCCATACCCAAAGCCAGGTTCCAGAGTCCAAATTGAAGATAACAGAGAAAGCCAAGTGTCTGTTTGGAACTCCACTGAGTAAGATTTTCTTATTATATGCTAGAACTCAGCACTTACCTTTCTGATATCTAGAAACCTATTTTCTTTTTAAGAGCTGAGGGCATAATTTCATAACTCGAAGGATGATGGCATGTGACATTTAGGTTTCCTCTGGAGAGTGTAGATCAAAACAAATCTTATTCAGCTCAGCCTTCAGATGTTCATTTAGAAGCAGTAAGAGTTGTTGCTCTGTCCAATTGATTATTGATAAGTTGTGTATCTCATAGAGCCATCCGCATAAAGTACTGCTGTAAGTTACATTCATGAATGTGGTAGTCACAAGTAGAGCAAAGTGTATGTTGTGGGCCATTACTGATGACAAAACTCAATACTAATGACAATAAACGATGCTCTGTACTATGTACTGATCATAGGAAAATAGAACCCAATGGAATGGCTGTCTGAATATCTGTATGAGTCAGGCTAAATACTGAGTACTAATGTTAACCTTTCTCAAGGAAATTATGAACCTCATTCTTAGAAGAGAGAAAAGAAACATCTTTCCATTCACAAAGATGACTCAGAATACAGCTATGCCTATAATAAAGCATGTTCATACACTCTTAACCTGGTTTATAGGCTTCAGTTCCTTCTTTCCCACTGACTTTAAATTAACTTAGCCTATCAGCAGTTAACTGCAAGAAACTGCCAATGACAACATGAACCACGCTGCCTTTATCTAGATAAATATGTATGTTTTGCACAGTGTGATACCTTAAGGCAGGAAGCTAGAGGAGCAACTCTAGCGTGAAACTTATGTACTGATGAGTTATGTTTGTATGTGGGCAGAGAGACGCAAGGAGTTTGTGTTTACTGTAATTTAAACCTTTAAATCATTAATTCGCTTCTGTCCATCTGGCTTATATGTATGAGCTTTATACTTGCTTCAGACTGTGCTCTCTTTCCCAGCTAGGCAAATGGATTACAGTTACTGTACGATGGGCTCTGACCTACCAATTCTGATAGTGAGTGCAAATGCAGCTGTACACAGTCAGTTTTCTAGTGTCATTTCACTTCTCACCTCTACTGTCTTTCTCCCTACTTGTTCCCTCTGCACACAGTCTACTTGCTAGATTAGAAATATGACTGACATTTAATCCTTTTACCCCATGACGTCTGCGTGATTCTCTGCTGCAGCTAGGAGGACAGAGAGGACATGAGGACAGAGAAGACAGTGGGGTTAATAAAACAGAAACCACCATTACAGAAGCCATAATGTTGGACAAACTCCAGCCTGGAACACAAGAACAGCTATGCCAGTGGATACCCTGGGATATTCTGAGGAGCAGTTTAGAGGCAGCATGGTGAGGAAGTGGCATCAGTGTATTGCAGATGTGTCAGACCTTCACCCTCTTCCCGTGCAGTCTGGATCAGCCTATGGCAAATAGTAGGGCTGTGTTTCCACCCCTGGGGCAGTTGATTCCAGGTGTACTGGATGCCCCTCCAAGTGAAAGCAAACTGTGGCCTGCACTCTGCCTGGGGAACTGCCCACTGGAAACTGGAGCGGCACTTTTCCTGGAGGAATCCCCTTTTGTGATTGTTCTTCCTTGCAACTCATGTACCCGTGCCTGTAGGATTGAGGTAGGTTGTCCATCCCACTTCCTTATGTCCTCTCCGTGATCACGCAGGTAAAACCACAGGGTGCCTGCTGGTGTGTGCCCTCTATATTCTCTCTCTTGAGTAGCGAAACGCCTGGTCTTAATAGCTGAGATACTTGCCCTACAGGTGGGGAGTAGGACATATTCTCTTTGAGTTGCTGGAGCTTCTGGGACAGTTTCTTCACAGCTGAGATGAGGAGGGAAGAGAGACTTTCTTCGTATTGCTGGAGTTGACCAGCCACCTCATCCACCATTGGCCCCTTTTCACCTTTCCATTCCATCACTGCCAATGAGTTGGCATACAATGATGGTGTGCTCCATACAAACTTCTGCCATGTGAGCCTTCTGCATTGGACTTCATCAGGATCTGTGGGTAACTGTGCATTGTCTGGGTCATAATAAACCATCTCCTGCATGACTAATTCCCTCAGGTACTGGGTAACTCTTTCCATTGTGGTCCACTTGCTTGGATGACGTACATCTCCACTGAAGAGGTACCTTGCCCTCACACCTGACAGGAGTCGCCTCCAGTGACTGAGGGCTTGTGTCTTTTTCCCAATTGCCTTGTCAATGCCCCCTTCCCTAGACAGGGATCCCAGCTGCCTGGCTTCCCTACCCTCTAATTCCAAACTACTGGCCCCGTTATCCCAGCATTGGAGCAGCCAGGTGACAATGTGCTCGACTGGAATCAGCTGAAATCTTTTTGCATATCTTGCAGCTTGATCAGGGATAGGATTGGGTGATTATCTCTGGTTCTGCCTCTTTCTCCTGTTCTCATGATGGCCCTGGTTCATCATCATCCTTTACTAAGTGAACTAATTTCTTCATGTATTTCTTCTGTATAGGGGCGACAGATAATGGCACAGGTTGGTTTTCTGGTTCAGCTGCAGTGCCTGCTGCAGAGGTAGGAGTAGCCGCAGTGCCTGTCCATCTTGTTTCCCTCTTTTTCCCCTGAGGGTGCTGCAAAATATTGAGCAGTGTTTGGTAGACACTGGCCAGGGCCCAGCACAGTACAGTAAGTTGTGCCTCTCTGGAATAGCCACAGCATTTTCCTTTCAAATATTCTATCACTTTTTCAGGGTCCTGTAGTTGTTCAGGGGTGAAGTCCCAGACCATTGGAGGTGAGAAGTTCTCTAGATACCTGCCCATATTCTCCCATGTGCCATGCCACCTGTGACTATCCAGCCTCAGGCAGATCTCTGGGTGGTAGCCTTACGGAGTTGTTTAACGCTAAACAAGATCTGAAACACATTCAGGAGACATAGCAATAGGACCAGGCTGGTTTGAGCACCCCAAGGATATTCAAAATTCTCAAAAGCCGTTGTACGTGGCCCGAAGGAGAAAAGGGAGGTGAAAGAGGTGGCGAAAGTACCATCCCCACTTCCCCCATAGATTTGGTGTGATTATTAAGAAATTCTGAGAGATGGCGCCTGAGATATGGGCAGGACAACAATGCTGCATAAACATGCCAACACAACTGCCTGAAGAGTAACGTTAACATATCATAAATTGATATTACACAGGACAGCAAAATGATAATCCTTATCCCTCTCCCACTGGAGATAAATAGCACCACGGGGAGTACAGAGAGCATATAAGAATTTACATAACACAGCCATCCAAACAACCAAAGCAACATTGTGACTAGCGACTATTTAACTAATCTAATAAATGCATATAACAAATTTGTTTTAGCACGCTCTGGTTGGATCTGTCATTATCTCAACCCTTCATGCCCCACGTTGGGCACCAAAAAGGACTGTTGTGGTTTAACTCCAGCCAGCAACAAAGAACCATGCAGCCACTCACTCACCCCCCCCCAGCTGTGGGATGGAGGGGAGAATCGGAAGAAAAAGGCAAAACCCATGGGTTGAGATAAAGGCAGTTTAACAGAACAGTGAAGGAAAGAGGAAAACAACAATAATAATGCTGATAGAGGAATGTACAAAACACGATTAATGTACCACTGCTCACCGACCAGACTGGGAAGCCCCCAGCCTGCATCCAAGCAGCGATTTCCTGTCCCGCCCCCTTCCCTGCGCCCCGCCAGCTCCCCAGGCTATATTCTGGGTATGGCTTCACATGGTCTGGAACACCTGTGTCCTGATTACACAATCATAGAATGGTTGGAGTTGGAAGGGACCTTGAAGATCATCTAGTTCCAACCCCCTGCCATGGGCAGGGACACCTCCCACTAGACCAGGCTGCTCGAAGCCCCATCCAGCCTGGCCTTGAACACTTCAAGGGATGGGGCTTTGACCATGTGTTGACCATGCCACACAGCTTGGTGTCCTCGGCAAACTTGCTGAGGGTGGACTCAATCCCACTGTCCATGTCACCGACGAAGACGTTAAACAGCACCGGTCCCAGTACTGACCCCTGAGGAACACAACTCGTTGGTCTCCACTTGGACAGCTCCTTGGGAAAATTAACCCCATCCCAGCCGGAACCAGGACGGCATTTCAGTCATACAAGTACAGCATTTCAGTTGTATAAGTGGTATCTGCCATCTTAGTTTTTAATGTAGAGAAAACTTTTAAAGTATTTCTGAAAGATGATTAATAAAATTACTGTTATGGAGGATACCGCAATAGACTGATGTAATTCTAAAGACATTACTGTTAAAAATAATCTAATCTGTACCCCTTACCCTTACAAAGTTTTCTAAAAAATACTTCTTGGTTAATTAAATCTGTAATTCTACAGATAAAACTATGAGAGGTGGAAATACTCCAATAGATTTTTACCTTCCATTTGACTTTTCTTTTCAAACAAAGAATTCAGGGTAATAGCCTCTCTGACACCAAAGTCACTACTGGAGGAAATATTACTATTGGAGCATGGACTTTCACAATTCTGATTTCCTGACGTGTTTGAATAAGGAAAGATGAAAAAGAGTTGAGTTAAGGAGATGTCTATCATGCTTATAAGAAGCATAAACTTTTTAATGCACCAGTAACTCTGTTTGGGACTTTACTGGGAATGCTTTTACAATTTTACTATATTTAAATGATTTAGTATTTTAAATTATTGCAGGCAGAAAAACTTAGAACAAAAGTGATCTGTTTTAAAAGTGGCTAATGGAGAAGATCCTACAGAACAGAAACTAAGTTAGTCCTAATATCAGGTCTTACAGGAAAAAAAACTATTCTAGAACCATAGTGAATAAATATTCTTGAGTGTTCTCTCTGTGTAGCTTTATTCACTAACAGTATCACGTTAAGGTTAGAAAAGCAGCTGTTGAGTCATTTCTGTCATGAAGCAATGCTTCATACAGTATTTTCTAGAATCTCTCACGTTGCAGTTTCCAAGTTTCAGCTTTCTTTTCTTTGCTAACCGGGGTTAGCAGAAACTACAGTCTCAGTTGCTTTTGTTTGGTGCATTTGGATGTTAAAGATAATGGCAACACTAAACGCCAGCTTTGGATAATTTACAGCTCTGATCTTGTGCTATCTGAAAATAAATAGACTCTTTACATGTGGGAACACTAGACTTTGACGAAAAAGAATTTGACATCCTGATCTTTGTCATGAACAATTGGGTGCTCCAGTTTACCTGGAACTGGAACAGCTTGTATAAACAGAGACTTAACATCAAGGAAAGGAAGGGAAGGGATAAAGAATGATATGTCACAATAGGGCTCACTCTAATGTGAGCCTAGAATGAAAGGAACAAGATGGATCCTGCATAGTTGTCACTACAGGGGAGAGAGAACAGAAGAAATCTCAGGATGGATATTAAGTTACTACAAAAAAAGCTACTTATCCCCTAAGAGTAAACCTAAATTTCAGATGTATCAGCAAGACAGTGCTGGAGTCCAAAATCTTCCTTTGTTTCATTTTTAAACAAAATGTTCCTGTGTGTCACAGCTGCATGTGGAAGAAGAAATCAGAAGTGAATGGTGGGACCAAGAGAGCCTTTTACTGATGAATGCCACCTCAGGTAGCGCTCTCTCTGGGAAGGAACAAGCAAGAGTAAGATGAGTTGCTTGTTGAAAATAAAAAAGAACCCAAAAGAATGCACAGCATTTGTAAATTATGTAAAAACTTGCCTTCTGCTCAAAGACACTGGACGTTGTCAGAAACCTCTGAGACACATGAATCACTTCTACCTTCTGCCATAATATTTGCACAAATATAAGGAGAATAAAGAGTAGAAATATGCAGATCCACACAAACTACACAGCCAACAGTGGAATTCATTCTTAGAAGAAAGTATTGAGCTTCATTGCTAAAATGCCAAAGTTATGACCTGAGTCCTGTACTAGTTTGAGACACTCAAAGATCGCATTTGTGCAGCCAGTCGTAGTGGTAATTGTGAGGGACCAATTCCAGCACCAGAGCGGTTGTAGACAAAAAGAGAGTGAAATGTTGACAGGTTGCACAGCTGTACAAGTTGGTATTGCTGTGACAACATGTAGCTCTCCTACTTCCCCAGGAAAAATATGTCTTCTCAACTGGAAGGCCCTTGACTGTGCTCTTACGCTATGCTTATTCTCTGATATGAACAGAGCCTAGTCATGCTTCTTCCCTAGAAAGGTGTCAATGAAGGACACTTTAGCAACATGGAAATCAATAGCTGGGTCTCTATTTAAAAGAGTGAGTGTTAAATCACCTACACACACACTCTGAGCACAATTTTCAAAACTTTGAGCAAAACAAGTAATCCCTTTGCCTTTGTTTTCGAGTTCATAATGCCGGACTATTACCCATTTGGAACTGATATTAGTTAACCATGAAAGTATTATTTAACTATTGCTCATTTCATGGTTTAAAGTTTTATAGCATTTGCACCTTCATATTAGAGAATAGTATTACACGGTTTCAGTGCTGATTTTCCTAGAATTAAAATAACTTCCTTATACAATCTGAGGGATATCAGTCATCTTAAACTAACATACGGTACACTTATATGCATTCTAGCAATTTTTTTTTCATTGCTCTTTTAAGAGGGTTTATGTTGACTTTGAGAGAATTATGAAAGTTGTAACGAAAAATCTAATGGAAATCTTTAATCTCAACGGGAGAGCACCATCTAGCGGCAGATAACATACCCGGTACTTGGGTAATCTGCACCTTGTGAAAAGAAACACAGGATACTACAATACATATAAGTAAGTTGAAAATTGTGTCTATATACTTTTTTTGGTTTATGTGATAGACAATGAGTCTGTTGTCTTAGAAACTGTCAGATGGATCCATAAGATTCGAAAGTAATTCCAAAGTATGCGCAGCTGTCATGGAAAGATCAATTAGGCAGGGGCAATAATACTAACCATATGGTTTCTGAATCCATCAGAAGGATGACCTGATCCCTAAACTACTATGGGCTGTGTAGTATCACAAAGTATAACTACATCCCTGTCATGGAAAAATCATGTTTGAAGTCAGTTCTGTATCCTAGACCTGCTAGGTCTAGGATATTTTCACAAAGGTACTCTTCTTTAGGTATGGAGGAAATACCTAGAGCTCAGATATTATTAAAAAACCTGAAAAAATCCTCATAAAATCTCAGTTTCTCAGTAATACATATTTTGCTTAAGTATAACTACATGTCAGTTCCTCAGGCAATTATTTTTTCTTTCCGAATTATATTCTAGGTGTTTTCAGAGTCATGTTCAATATACTTTGAATAAACATTCCCAAATTAACACTCTCAAACAATCATATTATTGTATGAGATTTGCAATTAACCAATTACCTATGCCTATCCAGCCCAGAGAAAGTGTCATTTTAGCATGAAAGGTACATCCACACCTGCTATATTCTAGCTAGCTCAAGCCACACTAGCATCAGTAAGAACATCTTCAGAGAGGTTGTTTGGGCTGCCACGCCATGCTGAACTGCGTGCCACCAGGCCTTCATTATGCTTGCTATATTAAATAGCTGGGTTATAAAGATCTCGAATGTACCTATCCGCATTGATTTTGCAACTTCACCTAGCTGTGCAGATATGCCCTAGATAGATATTTTATGGCACTATGGTCCACTTTATAAATTCATTGCAGTCCCACTGATAGCACAGCAATACTCAGTGGTTATGAGGATTCCTCTAAACCAGCGTGATGCAGCCCCCTGATTCTGCAGCCCTTTTACTTTCCACTTCTTGCTCTTCCCCTTCCTGTAGCTTCATTCCTTTCTACCTCACTCCATACTTAATTAGGGGTAAATTACTGTAAGGGATATTTAAAGATGGCTGGCAAAGGACTTTCTAAAAACTAATTATCCTTTTTTGTTTCTTTACATTGACTAAAGGAAAAGCAAAACGCTTTCCCCCCCCACACCCAGTAAAAGAGTTCCTTTCTCCTCCCACATTCCTCCCTCCCCCCTCCCTTAATCTTACCAACCTTGTCAGGTCTTGCTCAATCTCTTAGTGAAGACAGGTCTGTCCCTTTTTCTTGATCATGCACTGTACACATGGGCAGTGAGACTACAAATCTCAAACAACTGTTTCCTTCTCCAGTTGATTCACTGGTTGCAGTGGTTAAACAGGAGCTGAAAAAAAATGTAATGACCTTTTAGTGAAAAAAGTCTTTCAACTATTCAGCCTTCTACTTTCTTTCTCTGGGATGTCACTATCTCTTATTCTCCCATCATGAAGTTTCCTAGGGTAGATAAGGTCTTACTTTTATTATTAAAATACTTTTTACACTTTGTACTTTTAGTGCTTAGAAGAATAAAATCTAGTCAGGGATTACTTTTTCTTTTAGGATTATGTCTGGAAATCGTGTGGCCTGCATGCAGCACCTGCAGAGGGTTGAATATGTAGCGTATGTTCTCTGCAGCTTGATTTGATTCAGCTTCCCCTGCTATGAACAAACGTCACTTGATAAAATGTTGCAAAATGCAGTTGTGTCCACTCCTTGTAAGTCCAGCAGAGGACAAAGTTAGCTTTGAGTGTTGGAGGAGAGTTAAGAATGTTCTGGAATTGCAGTTGAAATCTACTTGAAGGATAATTCCAAGTCTAATGATACAAGAAGATAACTGAAACCAAGGATATTCTAAGGATCAAATGATATCCTTGAGGATATATGTGAATCTCCCCAGGGAAATCAATACAAAAGATATGCAAGTAAAATTTTATTCTCATTGGAAAATAAGAAACTATCAGAGTATTTGGCTTCTGTATGTTTGGGTTTTGATTGGTTGTTGTTTTTTTTTTTTACTGGAGAAACGAAGTAGAGAGTGGGAAAATTAATATAGATCAATAGTTCTCAATTCTCATATGTTGGATCACATGATACAGCTCAAGTCCTAAAAAAGTGAAAGATACATGTTTTCAAAAGCTTCTTAATTACATGTTTTTAAAGCATTTAAAATTCTATTTCCATGAAAACCATGTGACAGTTATGAATAAGGAACAGTTTAACGCAGTCTGTTTTCATAATGAACAGATCTTTGGAGATACATGATTTTGGAGGTTAAGATTGTATTACTGCATTGGAATACTGATGTAAGTGCTATTGTTTGAATAAGATATTGCGTGAATCACTATTGCTACATCTATTTGTTACTTATACCTTATTTATCTCAAATATCTGCAAATTTTGTTCATATAGGCCTAGTGTCTGTTAATTTATTCTGGCTAGAAATCTGACAGTTTTTGCTCTGCAGCTGATTAGAAATGCTCATATGCCTAATTCATGCAGCTCAATATTTGTGGCAGCGACATCTAGCTGAGAGGAGAAGTCAACAGGTAAGGTGGTAACATCCTAAAACATTCTTTCTAAATCTGCAAGAGTTCATCTATCAACACTTAAATTGAACACAGAAATTAGCTACATCACAGTCCAGATTCAACCTTTGCGCAGTCACAGTTCATTGACTTCATTGGGATTACTGCAGGGTTAACTTGGCCCAGTTTCTCTTTCTTAACAGAGGAGCGACCGTGGAAAGTTTTTGCCATTTTCTGCATTACTTGCATAGCAAATTGTTCAGATGTTTTTTCTTAGGAGTAGGCCTTTTGGCTATCTGTTTTCTTCTCACACACGTGAGAGATTTGCTCCTCAATAATATGAATAAGGTATCCCATATTTTTGCTTTCAGCAGCAAAAGCAAATCCATGCATTGTGTTCTTGCTGATAACTGGATGGCCACACACTTAAGTTAAAGAAACCCTTTTTCTTCTCTCCACGAGAGGGCAGCGTTGCTAATGGCATATTCAGATGCAGCACTGTGCCTGCACTCAGCTAGCTGTCACTCGGTAGGTAACCATTTGTTCTGCAACTTCTGTGTGTAACAGAGAAACGTCTTTAAAAAAATACAGAGGAAGATGTTTTCTCTTCATAGATATTTTACAACCTATCATGTCCCTTCTAGCACTAAAATCTGGAAAAAAACATGTTAGATAGCATATTAATTACACAAAGTGCCTTTGCTCAGTTTTCTAATATATGCAAGAATTGAAGAATATCCATGTAAAGATGATAAGCAATTCCCCCCCAAGCTTCTTACCATTTTTTTCTCATTTCCCCAGCAAGTAAACCCCTATCCTTGCTGGTAGTACATGGGACACTTGAATCTTTTATTGTGGATGTCATCAAATGAAAACAGCCATATAAAAGAAGGTCCCCAGGTCAAACATCAGTTAAACCCTAAGTTCCAGAATTTATCCCTATGATAGGACTTGGAGGGAGTCTCTTAGAAACCCATGGCATCCCTAAAATTTCACCAGCTCTTCAGGAGCACATTTTACAGACCTTTTTTGGTCTTCCATGTTTTTGAATAAACGTATGTCCATTGATGACGTCAATAAACTGATATCATACGTCAGAATTTAATACAAAATTGACTTCACTGAGACTAAGCTTCCTGCTGTGCATCCCTACCTTTCCAATGGTAAAAGAACTGTCTTTGCTAATAAATGCCTGGTTGCCTCTCAGAATGGAAAGCTGGGAGATAGGGAATTTGATCTGTAGGGAAAACTCTCATTTAAGGATCACTGGCAGAAGTGAAGGGAGTTTCCTCAGCGAGAACGTTAGGCTTGTAAGAGCAGTGCTCTCTGAAGTGACTTACGTAAGGTTCTGTGCTTCTGAAACTGTACCAATAAAAAAAAGAAACATCCTGGCAGTCCGATTTCAAGGGCCACTGAAGAAAATTTGGTCCATCCAATTTACACTGAAGGAAGCCACTGCCACTGAACTCTTGAAAGTGTTGTCAGAGCTCTTTTGGGTTAGAAGACAAAAATATCAACTATATTATACTCTGTGTGCATACACTGAGTGAACAGAAAAGCATTATAAAGTGCTGCTTCTCCTTGTTGCATGTGTGATTTAGACAGTATGATAAGCTCAAATAACACCTCCTCCCACATAATATTTTGTACCTTTGATTTGTTTTTCTGGTCCTAAGAAAGATATCTGAAGAAATCAATTAGCTGTACAGATGTAATGATAACATAAGCCAACGAAAATGCACGCTAGGCAAAGAATGACCTTTGTGATACATCCATCTCAGCAGATCCGCCCTTGATTACAAATATTCGTGGCTAATGGTATAGTTTTAATTATAATGGAACACTTCTTGTTGAGATGCTGCAAATGCATCGGATTTTCAAACGCTTTTGTATTTGAATGTTTTGCCAGTGTTTGTTGAAACCCCTTGAGAGGCAATAATTTTCTTTGAAACTTGCCAAGGCCAACTTGTAGCCAAGATATTGCATGATAAAAATCCTAAATGAGGTAAACCACATTGATTTAAAAAAAAATAAATGCACGAGTATTCTTTCCTTTCACATAAATACTTTTTCAGTATCTAGATTCTTTTTCTGATGCAAACAGAAAGTGAGGGGACAAAATCCTTGTGGGAAACTCACGCTCCAGTGGATGATATTTCTTGACATGCGATATTCTTAGGAATACAGAAGTTACTAAATCAGGTCATACTCAAGGTCCATTTTGTCTTCACTATCTACTACTTTATTAGCATATTCAAATAATTCTGAGAGATAAATGAGGTGGGATCTTCTTTGTTTATTTTAATTTTTTATTTTAAAATTTTATTTATTTTTTAAATTAATAGTTTATTATAATTGTGAGATTATATATCTTGCAATTTTTCATTATTCCATTTTAATTATTATGGCAATCAATGTACCTTAATGAAGCTTACTATTGTATAATACACCCGATCAGCCCAAGGGCCTTTTTCAAAGACTGATACAACTGGTTCACTCCAGAACAGAGGCTACTTCTATTGAATGTTTTGCTTAGTGTAAACAAAACTAAATACTGAAGATCCTTTAACTACCTTACATAAGTTGTTTCTTTCTCTAGTTACTGTATCACTTTCCTTGTAAATTAATGACATTTTAAATGCCTAGTTCAGCTTCCTTTGAACAGCTAAAACTTCATTATTTTCATTCAACCTCTTTTTATATATCTTCAAATATAATACAATATATTGTCTTTTTTCCCCTTGCTTTTTATGTTGCATATGAAACTGCTATGTAACTACCTCAGCCTAGAATCCTTTAAAAAAAAATGCGGCAGAGACATGGTGGAAACTGTGATCTAACTTGTCTGCGTGTCTTGCATATTTTTTTCCTTTGCTTCAAAAAGGATGATCCTGGGAACTACAGGTCAATCAGCCTCATTTTTGTTCCTGTGCTGTCACGGCATGAGTCTTGGAAGACACTTCTGGGCACATAAGGAGAAAAGTGACAGGGAATACTCATCATGGCATTGGCCAACCTAATTGTCCTCTATAATTAAATGACTGTGGGATGAGGAGAGACCAGTGGATGTTGTCTACTTTGACTTTAGCAAAGCTTTTGACACAACCTTCCATGGTATTGTTGTAGCAAGATGGGACTCAGTATAGACAGATGGATTACTAGATGGACGAAAAACTGTCTGCATCATCAAACTCAAAGAACAGTGGTTAATGGTTTGTACTTCACCTGGGGCTGATTACAAGTGGAGTTTCTCAGGGGTCTAGTCTGGGACCTGTCTTTTTTCATAACTTTATCAATGACCCAGGGGACTAGACAGAATGTGTCTTCTGCAAACCTGTCAGTGACACCAACCTGGGGGGTTGTCGTGGACAGGGGTGCAGCTGATAGTTCAAGGGCAGGCTTGCCGTTCAGAAGAACCTAGGTTAGAGGAATGGGTTTACAGAAACCTCATTAAATTCAGCAGGGACAAATGCTAAGTCCTGCAGCCGGGATGGACTCATCCCTTGCAACAGTAAAGGCTGGGAACTGACTGGATAGAGAGAGAACTGCTGAAAAGGACCTCAGGATCCTGGTAAACAGTGAGCTAAACATGATTCAGCAGTATGCCCTGGCAGCAATGAAGGCTAACAGCATACTGGGCCCTATCAACAGCAGCACAGCCAGCAGACTGAGAGAAGTGATTATCCCCTGTCACTCAGCACGCATTAGACTGCACCTGGAATACTGTGTCCGGTTTGGGGGCCCCCAGTACAGAAGAGATGATCAAGTTGAGCAAATCCAGCAGAGGACCACCATGATGGTCAGGGGCTTGAAGCAATTGCCCTGTGAAGAGAAGCTGAGAAAAACTTATTCAGCCTGGAAAATGCTTAGGAGGGCCTAGTAACAGCCTTTCTGTACCTAAAAGGGGGTTATCAGCCAGGCTTTTTACCTAGGTGCATTGTGAGAGAATGAGAGACAATGGCCACAAATTGAAATGGGTGAGATTCTGACTAAGGAAAATAAGTTTCCCCTTAAACGTAATTAAACACTGAAACAGGCTGCCCAGAGAGATTCTGGGATCTTCGTCTTTGCTGATTTTCAAGACTCAACTGGATAAATCCCTGAGCAACCTGCTCTGAATTCATTGTTGACCCTGCTTTTAGCAGGACGTCTGAGAATATAAATCGTTCTGTGAAATAGGAGATAGTTGAAAGCCTCTTCTTTTAAAAATGTTACATGGACAATAGTCTCTTCTGAACACTGAGAAATTTGAAAAGCCCTTTGTATTGTTTCATTGTTGGTACTCAAAAAATAAAAATGCAAGATATTTCTTTGGAAATGCAAAATATTGATGTGATATCATCACCTGGTTAGTATAACGCTATTTACAATGCAGCCACAGAGGCTAAGTGACTTGTTAACACCTGTGTTTCACCATCACAGAAGAACTAGGACGTAAGTAAATGCCTGTAATGAAGTATTTATCATACTTGTGCAGTGAGATAATACAGAGAAGTGTTTTATTACATGGAGGTGGGATTGGCACCAGCAATAACAGCTGTCAGTGTGAGGCTCCCCAGAAATCCAAAAAATGACAATCATTCCATTCAGTGTTCATATTTTTGCAAAGAGCTTTTACTTCATGCTTCAAAAGAACAGAGCTATAAATTAAGCAGAACAATATGTATTTGTATTTCTTCAGAAATATGGTAGGTAGCATGCCATATGACTGATCATAAATTAGGAATAAAAACCCAGGAAAGAACCACAGAGATGGATAAAATACTGAAAGCTGATGGAAAGAAAGTAAGTATGTCTGGAGACAAAACATGAGACACGCATAGAGTGAAAATCTAGTAACATCCAAGAAGCTTAAAAAAAACAATCTGCAGACTTTGTGTTATACCTCTGTGAAGACCAATATAGGGAAGAAAAGATGAGATTGCAACCCTAGTACGGTGAGAAATATGTGCATCTTGCCGGTGTTAGATGACTTGTGGCAAAAAGCTTGACAGCATTACATAATGGAGCAGCAATAGATGTGCGGCCCCGGGGTCTGCACTGCTGCCTGGAATGTCGACCTCACATACCAAACACGTTCAGCTTTTCGTCTCTGCAACCATAATGTTACACAGCATGGACCACTTTTATGGGAACGCATCTCCACTTACGTGCAGTGATGCAGGAGCCTTTGGGTGGTATTTCCTATCATTCCAGGTAGATTTCAGCTTTGAGATTTGTGGGCATAGTTTTTCCTATTTCTGTTTGCTTATCTGTAAAATGCGTGAAGATCTGTAAAATACCTCAAAGATGGTATGAGAATTACCGTGAGGAAGAGACCTGTTCAGGCGTTCGTGATAACACAGCTGCAGAGCACTCTTTCCTGGAAGGATGCTATTTCTCTTAGTATATCCTTAATGTGATGAGGTCATATTTGAGCATGTGTGTCTTTGGAACTGCCCATTCCAATGCAATGTCCTCTCTTTACATTATCAGGCTGCTAGGCCACTGTAGCAGTGACATACGTGATTTCCTAGCTTGAGAAGGCAGTAACCGGACATAAAATCTCATGCATTAAGGACTCCTGTGGTATTCTGTTTGGAAATACTTCCAACACACAACTTCACTCTAAAATGGTCTTACAGTTTTAGAGAGTTAGCATTTGATCCAAGAATGGCATTTCCACTTACAATACACTGGGTCCAGACTTGCGTACAGCTGCTTCTTTAAGGACAGATTTCAGAATTCCAGAATGAGATCTTCCCTTTTGTATATGCTGCCTCTTAAATATTATTGTTTTCCAGAGGAAGAAACACTTCTCTGGCTTTGGTTGTAACCTTAAGTTCAAGGACAGTCTTGCAAATGTGCATGATTCAGTTTGAATATTTGCTCCCCCTCACATAACTCAACCATGTGCATCCAGCCTAGTGCGTCAAAAATATGCCTTTTTTGACCCTACTTAATTTAGCTTTAGAATCAGTGTTATAGTCTGATATTTCACATCTGCTCTTCTTTTTAAATGCACTTTAACAAATATCTGCAGCCAAAGTCCAAATCCTCAGACGCTAAAAATCAGCCTTGCTCCTTTGAGTTAGCACGACTATGTCAACTGAACAACTGCTCCAGTGAGTATTTGCTGTAAGCTAGAGGGATGCACTAATTTTACAGTGGTGTGCAAAGAACCCAATTTGCACAGTGAACGAGTATGTTTAGAGAACAGAGTTATGTAATTCATCTATTTTGGGGATTAGCCATCCCTGAAGTTCTGAAAAAGGTAACTGTGTTGGACTATTTATAGAGTTGGTTCCTATAGTTACAGCACAGATGCTAGCATGGAACAAAAACAAACTGTTAGCTCAAGCCATCTCCTCAGCACGTCTTGGTAAATTTATACTCTTACAAGCATTTATAGATCTCTCAGATACAAAGAGATTTGGGGGTCTAGGATGCTCCTATTGCCTCAGCATCTGTCTGCACATTAGTATGCCCTATTTCCTATCAGCTTCTGACCATACCTTTGTTTTTCAGGTCATTTGTATTACAGATATATCCAGTCACTCCTTTTAAAGGAGTTTCCCAGTGTATGATAGAGGAGAAGGGGCACTAATCTTGGGAAAACTAATGCAGTAATTGCCTAAATGATTCTGATCTTTAATTTCACAAGGCTGCTAGGGATGATGGCTCAGAATCCTTCCTTTACATGATTCTCTGTTTTCTAAGATGCACTGGTAGGATCACTGTAAAACTACAAAGCCCATTATTACTGCTACAGGATGATAACTGTGCATAAGAATTAATAAAAAAATACAATCCATACTCAAAAAGTTCACAATCTTGAGATCATACAGAATTGTACAACTTATAGGAAGGGAAGGAACAGTTTGTAGTAGGTTAGTGTAGGTTTGGGCTGCTTCTTATAGATTCTGCTTTTTTATAAATAAATATTTGTCTCTATATAGTCATTGTTATCTTTTCTTAAATATTGAAAAACAGTCAATTGTTTTGGTAATGGGCAGTAAGAAGAGGGCAAAGGAGACAAGAGGAGGAAAGTTCTCTGGCCAATGGAGAAAAGCCTGTTCCTAACATAGGGGTTACCACAGAAAAAAATCAAGTTAGGGACAGGATTCTAGAGGGACAACCATTTTAAGAAGGACTATGAAGCATGGAAAATGAAGTGCCTTGCTTAGGCAGAATTGCTCAATTCTTACCTTCACTAGTCTATCCTATGAGATAGGGAGATCACAACATAAAACAAAGGGTAGCAGAAAATGAGGGCAGAAACACAGGGTAGATCCTTCACTACTCAGCATTCTGTATTGTTATTCATGCACAGTGCAAGCTAAGCAATTTTTGATTTTTTCATATCCTACCCCAAACTGCATAGATTAAAAAGACGGTGCATGAAAGAGGGGATCTAGGCCTTTTGCAAAAAGTCTAGAAAATTAAGATGAAGAGTCTGAATTTCATATGAAAGAAGAGACACAGACTAGGAACAGATTTCAGCAGATGCTAAAAGAACTAAACAGTTTAACAAGAAAAAATTTAAATTGAGTTAGTGTGTATAGCTTTGTAAGAGAGGAGAAACACGCATGCCAGAAAGGAAGATCTAAAAGAAATACACTGACTAGTGTAATCTATCTAATTCACTGAAACTACCACTACAGTTAATAATAATGCCCCCCTCTATTGAAGATCGTAGTAGAAAAGACCAGGGTGATGATCTGTGGAGCCAAATTACAATTTTTTCTTCTTTTGAATCTCATTGGTTCACCATAGAGACTGAAATATAGAGAAACAAAGAAACAAAAGCAAGTAACTCTTAAGCACTGAGACCCATACAGCTTGCCATAAACTGTATTTTCTCATAGACTACATTGTCAAATCCAACCATAGAAAAGAATGAACTAAAAAGCAGAACAGGAAGTGACTGATGTTCAAAATGCATATAAAGTGCTAGACTTCTTGATGAACTAGATTATGAGAATTACTATAAGAATTTCATTTAGTGCTGATATTTCAGGAAAGCCTAAGAAGAAAAATGAGTTTTGAGAAAATTAATGATCAATTTAGAAGGATTTAAAATATACATATAGTGTAAATAAAATGCCTGTATTTAAAATGTCTTTTGAGTTCTGTAAAAGAAAACTATTAAATTAATAATTTGATTTTGACAACTATTAATAATCCAGCTAATAATTTAGTAAAAAGGATGGATTAAATAAAGCAGGGAAAATATATACAATATACAATATATACAATACAATAGTATTGTCCCTTTAGAAAACAGTATAAATATATTAAAAAATTATCTTGAAGAAACTTCAGGTCAAAATATTTAACTACTGAGTTAACCTTCAATAAGTCTTGTTCCTAGAAGTTTTCATTTAAAGGATTTTATTTCTGGGACAAGGTCTTTAATAAATAACTTAAAACATTTTATTTGCTGTAATTAATACCTCAAATAATGAAAAGCTTCATATAAAATACAAGACTTTTTTGTCCTTAGTAACACCATTATTAAAGGGTCTGCATTTTTTTGCATGTTTGCATAGCACCTAGCACAATATTTTCTTTCAAAACGCAAACAAAATGATTTTTGCCAGTTCTCTATGTTTTCAAGTTTTTCAGCTGACTATGGACTAAGATTTTTTCAGGGCATTCACTGGATTGAAGCAAAGGTCTGAAATGTCATCATTCATTTGTAAATTGTACTCGTCATTCCCATGAGATTTCATCAAGCTCCAGATTGCTTACTTGGATGCTATCTGCTCATCTGCAGTGACTGCAAAAAATATGGGAATATGAACTTGAAATGTCTTTTCAGTAGAAAGGATAGAAAAATATGTGGCTACCTGCATAAAACATGCAGACCTTCATTGTTCCATCCTGTATCATCCTGAGTCTTCGTGGTTATTTTATGCAAAGCTAGCACATTCATTCTTACAACGGTTTTGTTAGGTCAAACCTGATACTTGTAGATATCTGCTGCTCCCTACCTCCCACTTTCAGGATCAAGTGGACTCTAATTACTCAAACCGTTCTTAGTGGACATCTTAATTGCTTTTAAAATGATGATTTTATAGAGTGTGCATGTATGTGCCTGTATGTGCAGATGTATGCTGAAGAGAGGATTCCTGAATCCTGAAATCTTGAATGAGGTGCTTCAGACTGGAAAAGGAGGGGGGGGTGGATTTTAGACTCACTCCTGTTTCAATGTTAGATGCATTTCCCTCTGGAATTACTTGTACTCTCAAAACTGGTCTCCTTGTGCGGCTTGTCAGGGATGCCATGTTGGTTTCAAGGATGACAAAAAAGAGCATAAGCCCTCATTAGAGCTCCAACTACATCACAGAATCATAGAATGGTTCGGGTTGGAAGGGACCTTAAAGACCATCTAGTTCCAACCCCCCTCATGGGCAGGGTCACCTCCCACTAGACCAGGTTGCTCAAAGCTTCAACCAGCCTGGCCTTGAGCAGTTCCAGGGATGGGGCATCCACAGCTTCTCTGGACAGCCTGTTCCAATGTCTCACCACCCTCATAGTAAAGAATTTCTTCCTAAAATCTAATCTAAATATCCCCTCTTTCAGTTTAAAACCGTTACCCCTCGCATCCACGTCATCAAATGGAATTCAAGCCTGCACAAAGTATTTAGAGCCAGTAATAGGCCAAATAAACACTCTGGCCTATATATATCTGTGTGCATATGCATATGCATAATTTAATTTGGTATTGATCCCCAAAATCTGATGACCCAATAGCAGTTTTGAGTACTGTACCACTTTCCTAGCTACTGAAAAAGTTCATAAAGTACTGTATTGTTCATCATAGCAATGAATTCAGCAAAGCATCGACAGCATGGCGTTTTGGAGTCATGAGGGCTAATATCCCACTAAGTAATTATTGACAGTAAAATAATTTACCAGAACTTTTAAATCTGAAGTAAAACATATATTTTCACACACAATTCTATAAAAACTTACATATTTAGTTTACAATTCACTAACAGTACTTTAAAAATGTGCCAATATGTATGTGTTGAAACTAAGCACAGCTTATCTTATTGTTCATGATGCACAATAACATTTTTGTTACTGACCACTGAAGTATGTCTCTGTAGAGACTAAGAGGTACCTCATCTTCATGACTTTCCTTAACAGCCATTTCAGCATTCCTCTAGGCTGCTCTGGGCTGTTTCATCAAGCTTCAGATTCTTTTCATGAGAGGGAGATGAGGTAAGCAGGGCTCTCCGTTTAGGCTTCAAAACAGCCATGTAATGCTATGTGAAATTCTAGGCAGCCACGGTATAGGGTGGCATGCAGAGAGAAAACACTCATACATTCATGATCATATCATCAAAGCCTGGCATGTCCATGATAGGTCACTAGAGAAATTCCATGATAAATTGGATAGCTCTGTTAGATAATGTGGCTAAATTACATTGAGCGCAAAAGGGGGTGTCCATTCAGACACTGTATATGTTTCACTTAATCAGTGAAAACTCTAGAAATAATGTGGATCACAATTATCATTATAATATCCAGTTTATCTCCCTAGGTAAGCAAATCTACTTAAAGTCAGGTGACTGGGACTAGAATCTACCAGCTTCTGGTTTTGCTCTGATCTTTTTCTCAGTGATGTTTGCATCTAATCCGTCTTTGCCTAAATGTCCATAACTTAGAAACAAACGTCATCAGTATATACTTTCCTCAGAAAAAAATCAGGGAGATTCAGCAACATTGTGATTCTCAGATGAAAGATTTTATGTAATTGGAGAAAAATATACTGGCAAGCAATTATTTTCAAATTCACATTTTCCAGTTGCTGCTAAAAACACATTGCATGAAGCAGACTGGACACAAACTTAAACTGTGATAGGCCAACTTTTGATTTTCACATAAGACTCTGTGCTGTTTTTTTTTATCTAACCGGAAACTGGAATGTGGCTGAAGCTTCATCTAGCTGCAAGAACCCAAAAAACACCCAACATTGCTTACATAAATTACCAGACATGCTGCTGTGGTATTTGAAAAGCCACAAATCCTGTCAATCAAATGAAGCTCTAAAGAGTTTACTGTCACTTTGGCTCTTCATTGTGTCAAGGCAGAAACATTCCTCGGACACATTTAGAAAGGTTGCCTCACCAATCATGCAGTGTGTCACCAATTACTTTGTTCCCTTGCTCAATGACCTACTAATATTCTCTTAGCCATAGTTGCAGTTAGAAAGCATTTTATCTGGAATTACTCACTGGAACAAGCAAAGTGGAAAAACTCTGCATTTGTAAATAGCACAGAAATAATCAGACTGCAGTACTTAAGCCTTAAATCTAGAGGATGAAGAATTCTGTAGGAATATTATATTAATACACCAGATTACATAATTGAAGTGAATATATGCTTTAGTCACTTAAGACTATAGTTCTAGGAAGCTTTGTGTCCTCTAACCATATTCCGGTAATGGACGTCAGAATGTGTTTAATTTCAAGATGCAGTATAATACTTGTCCCTGACAGAATGAATAGAATATATGAAGTAGATTATAAAGAATTCAGAATTTTTAGAATATGGACACTGTTCACCTACCTGGCTGTAAAATCTGTCTAATTGCTTTCTGCTTGTTTTCAACCCTGGAGTCTGATTACATTCAATGGCACAAATTCAACGAAAGTGGCACACCATCTGCAAACAAAGCAACACAGAGATTTTTTCATGCACAGTTGATTCAAGTATCTGTACAATCTAAAAGGGAAGGTCAGGGAAGGGTAGTTCTCTGATCAAGAACAAGTATTGTTGGAGGAAAAGGCTGTGGTCAGCTCTTCCCTCCCACACTGTGATTCCAGCATCTTCAGTTCTTCAGCCCTCTCCCTTATCTTCAGAAATGCCATGTCCTTCTTTGATGTCTATAATGCCTCACGGCATAGAGAAGCCATTACTGTAATAAATTCTGGAGTATATTGCTATATTCTCTCACTTCCAGTATAACATTCTATGGTTTTAGATGATGATAAAAGAGAGCACTCAGCTCAAGCTTAGATCTAGCCTTAGATAGTTTGCTGGTGTACATGAAGAAATAATCACAAATTTGAACTACAATCTTCTAAGCATTCTTGTATTTCAGCCTAAGTCTCATAAAAAGTTATCCGCTCTCACTTCTTCCTCTTCCAAAGGAAAAGAAATGTCAGTATTGATAATGCAACATATACACCAATAGTTTGCAATCAATTTCTGAATCATTGCCTTGGTCTGGTATGTACCTGAAACATACAGTTTCTTGACTGCTCTGTTCAGTTGTATGCACTGTTTCATGCATTGGCTCATTCATAGCCTGCTGTTTTCAGAAAATGGAAACTCAGAATCCACTGTGTTTTCCCTCCTCTGATTCCAAGAGAAGAAACAATTGTCTCCTGTAGGTCAGTCTTCATTTGTAGGCACTAGAAATGTACCCTCACTAGTATAAGGTAATTTCCTAAGAAACTTGGGAATTTTTGTATTTATATTTGTATTTATATACAGTCTTATAATCACAAAGGATCATTAAATGCCTTTTCACCACAGAGATAGTATTTTTTTTTCTCTTTCTGTCATGAGAGTTTATATACTGCTTTTTCACCATAGCGTCTATAAATTTGGGTAGTCTTAAGACTCCTACTGAACAGCATTTTAGCAGCTGTTAGCCCTGGTTTCCTGGGTTTGGCTTTTCCATTAAGTAGTGCCCAAAAGAGATCTGATTTTTTTAAAAGGATGCTTAAGAAAAATTTGAATCTGAACAGGAATCTTCACCTTTCTGAATCATTAAAAAAGCTCAATACCATTTTCAGTGCGTCATTACACAGTGGATACGCTGTGTCCTAACAAAAATGCACACAATTACAGTATTTTGTAAAAGAACTACATTCATTTGATCCACTATCTGTCATTTCTACATTTGATATGCCAAGTTTAGCAAATATAGAGGACATGGGATAAGTTATTAGCAGCTGTATTTTCAAATAACATCATTTCTGGATATCAGAGATAATAATCCAAATCAAATCAGTTATTTTTTCTGCATATACAGATAAAGCTATGCCAATTTTGAATTGTAATTTAAAGTTTCTTTAATTACTATCACAGGCTCTATTTGTTTACAAATAGCGGGGCATATATTTCATATTTTTATTATTTTGTTATCTTCACTCATCTGAGGCAAACAGTGCAATTCTCATTTGTCTTGTGTAGTTTTTCACATGTGGATATTTTTAAAGTATCAAGTTTAGCCATCTTTGTTTGAGATTTTAGGTACAACCTGTTTAGTACCTTTGAACAAAAATGACAATGAATAAGAAATCCAATTTCAGAATTGTTTCAAAGACTAGGCATGCAGCTAATGAGCCAGCTAAAATTACATCTTGTTTAAGGGCATCTGCACTAACATACTATAAGTTGTCTGAAGTGAATTAAGTATTTTCAATTACAACATCATACTATGGTGTTTTCTCTGCCTCAGTTTTTTTCAAAGCTCCAGTCTGGGGCCTCTTCCAGATTTACATGTGTGTTGTAAGGGATACAACTGCAACTAGAAGAACAACGTTGGCAACTCAACTCTGCTAACACTCACTTTGCAATTGTTACTAATGGCTTATTGCCAATTTTTGCTATCAGCTGCTGTCAGTTTATACAAAAGCATAATTTTTTTGTATACAGACACTAGATTGTCTAATGCTTGTCCTTTAGTTAAGGCTTTGCTGTCATATGCTAGAGGTTCCATATGAATGCCAGGCCTCTGTAAAAATACTGCCCTGAGGCTTTGCATGAAATGTTTTGCATATGTTTATTATGGTAAAATCTAAAAAATGGAGCCTTTCATTATCACTGTGTAGAGATTTTTTCAAATCCTTTCCTGGCATGCCATGCCCATTGTACATTTTTAGTCACTAAAGTCTTCATGTTAGTATCCCTAGTGGCCTCATCAGACAAAAATCTCCTAACAAAACAAATCATCCCCATAACCTCTGTATGCTTTCTTTTCGTGTAGGTGGAATGATATTGACAACTGACAGTATAGCGTTGGAAGCCATATCTAACCTGTTTTCCTGAACTTGTTTAAGTGGATTATTTCTTTACTTCTCAATTTACTATTTACTGAGGGAACCGTGAGATCTCTTTAGAGCTTTTTGGAGTTTCTGGGTCTTCCCTTCCTTTCCCCATGAAAATACCATCCATGTAAATCAATATTATAAGATATCTTTTTTACCTGTTTTTGAAATACAACAGGTATGTAGTATAAGTGAAAAAGCATTCATGGTAAAAGCAATAATAGCTTCCAAATGGTGTGTTAAAATGTGTAGGTGTAAACTTTTTTTTTTTTAATCCATGGAGAAATATGCTGGAACTCAGAAGAAGCATCTAATGTAGGAAAAATATCTTGCAGCCAAAAATAATCTTTCTTCATACATATGGGAAAGTATTGCTGATTTACACATTTCATTTGTTAGAATGTAGGCAGAGTTCTGTATTTCTTTTCAAAAATTTATAAAGTACTAATTTATGTCACAGCCTCTTGAATTGCCTCCATTTTATCTAGTGCATTTGATAGATTGAGGGATATTCACAGGTATAGGTATAACAGAACAGTGAGGGTCTAACACTGTATTTTAACAACTTTTCAGCACCCCCAACCTCTCATTAAAAACATGATCTGCTGTCATCTTGGGGCTTCTGCTCCTCTCCAGTGTATTATTTCACAAAGAAACCTAGTATCTGAACTGAAGTGACTATTCTCATTTCCCACAAGTATTAGCTTTTCATTATTTTGTTTTAATCTTCCATCTGTAGATCACTAACCTCACTGCCTAATTTAAGTTTTACCTGCCTGCATTTAACAACACAAAGTTTTCTTTGCAAATCCTTTGAACAGCTTCAGAGATCATGTTATCTTGGGCACAAATCTATGAGTAATAGGGAATCTGAATTTAAAAGTCAAACTTCTTCACAGCTACCCAGGATACTTTCTTTTTGCTGAGACCTTTCTTTTCCCCGTAAATGCCAAATTAACAAAAGCATCTGAGGGTGGGTACATGAGGGTCAGGAGGGTGTGTGTTGGGAGTGACATCAACTGAGACAATAAAAGGGCTTCTAAGTTACTTAGAAGCTCTATTTTAAAGGTTTAAGGGGTCCACTAAACCAATTCAGTAGTCTTAAAATATACTTGACATCAAGAGACAGTCATCTGCCGACATACCCAAACCAGAAATCTGTTTGAGATACTATCTGGTAAGTATACTCTATTTTATTTCCAAGTCCTTTAGAAGACTTACTTAGAAAATGTTATCACTGATTCTTTATTCATTTTTACATTAGCTTATCTTCAGATTATCTTAAAAATAAAGTATTAGTAAGATCAAACAGTTTTACTATCTGAAACAAATTTGTGAAATGAAAAAAATCTGAGACAGTGAGTTAGAAATATCTTGACGTGAATTCAACTTCTCAATTTATAAAATTGGGTTAGGTGGACTGCTAGGACCACATTCATACTATCATGTGAGATACCACGTAATAAATGCTTTTCTGACCTAGAGTAAAGCTGCAGAAAATATTGCAAAAATGGTAATGTGGAATTTTATATTTCTTGAATTTCAGTTACTCTATATCAAAATTCTTAAGCTATAACAAAAAGATGCCTTTTCTGGCTGCCAATACTGAAAATCCAAACTGGAAACTGGTATTTGGACTGTGTCATTTCTGCCTGTCGTAGCATCATCAGTAATAAATAGTTTTCAAATATGTCCCAAGTGGCAGTTTTGCTGATGATGTATAAAGCAGAGTGGAATTCATACTGGCAATGCAAGATTATCGCTGAAGAAAATGAGGGGCTCAATTCTGATTTCTTTTATGTAATTAAACAGGGAATGACATAACTCAGTAGAATTATGCCTCTGCAAAACTGTCAAGAAAAGTGCCAGCCTCTTCATTCTAAAGAATATGGAAAAGAAATAGATAAAATAACAAAACTTTTCACTTGCATAGCTATATACAAGTATTTCAACATACTTGGAGCATACAAAGTATAAATGATTTTCAATAATAATAATAGTATTTTTGGAAGAACATGGTGCTTTTCACCCAATTATCCAAGAGATGGGTACCTATATGATGATGAGGCAGGGCAACTAAGGCTGACCAAAGTTTTTAGACTTGCCTACAAAGTAACAGTAAGTTGCTCACAAAATTAGTATTAGAACTAAATTCTTCATTTGCATAACGTGCTCTAACCCATTTCACCAAAAAAAATATTCTTCAAAATCACTTCTCTGATGTCTTTCTTCAACATTTTTATAAACTAAGTTTCTTTGGAATGAAGAGAAATTATTTTGAAATACAGATTTATACAGGTATTCATTTTTATCTTTGTAGACAAAATGACTTCTATAAAAAATCTCGCCAAGACTGCAATCATTTTATATGCCATATGCTTTTTTACAAACTCTGATGGAAGACCAATGATGTAAGTACATTATTA
>VYZM01016749.1:181730-200661 GCA_013398915.1 Dromas ardeola
GGAGGCCGGCCCGGGCGAGCGGCGGCGGTCCCTGCCTCTGTGAGGGACCGGAGCCGGTGCTGTAGTCGCCCAGAGGCGTCTCGGAGTACTTCAGCCGGCCTGCGGAGGCACGGCATCTCCGCGGGCCTTGCTTCGGCTGTCCCTGTCGCCTGAGACAGGTCGTGGGCTGAAGCTTTTACGCTTTAAAAGCATCGTAGAAAGAGTGCCTTCGTCCGGTCGCCGTGCCTTGACAAATCTGTTACCTGTGGTGTCGTGAGCAGGCTGAACTCTACTTAAATTGCTAGTTTTAATCGTATAACGTTTATTGGTAAAACCTGCAGTTGCTATGAGGGCTGTACAGAAACGGTATTATTGCTTAGGACTGCCTGACAGAGATCACATAATTCCTGAGCATACTTATTTTACATAATCCCTGAGCATTGATTTACCTACTCAAATGATTTCATAATGACTTCAGTATCTTTATAAAACTTTTCCACATAACCATGTTTTATTTGCAGAAAATATCAAATGTTTGTATGATAAATATGTCATAGTAAAATTGTGTGTTGCAGCTGCCTATTATTACTTTTTTTTTTCTTTAAATTCACTTCTGTTTCTAGCTATTGCTTCTGTGTCTTTTCCCTTTTTATCTCTGATCCCATCAAATATGTCACTTTAGAACTCTTTTCTTACAGAATTTGGATCCAGCTCTATCAGACCTTTTCCAGTTTGGTTTCTGTCACTTGTCTGGCTTCTTTGTCTAAAGTAGTGGTTGAGCTTTGTATCTTTTTGTTCTTTATTGTTGTCTGCCTCTTACAAATTCAAGCGCATACTTAAAACCTGGCTTCTCGGTAGCCTTTTGGCTGTCATCTCTGTTCTCCTTATTTTTGTTTGCCTTTTTTCTTCATGAATCATCTTCAGTGATTCATTTAAAGAATACTTATCTCTGTTGTTGGTTCAGTTTTGGTCATCCTTTCCCCAGAAGACTCTCTCTTTCCGTCTTCAATTTACTATTGAATTAGACAATCCAGAAATACAATTCAAATTATCAACTTCACACTATTCACAGTTCATAACCTGATAGCTCACACTTGTTTTCTTTTATGTGAACTAAAAATCTGTCTCTGCATCATCTTGTGTAAGTTACCTTGAATTCCTATAGCTTGAACACAAGCGCAGTCAAAAGGAACTGGCTGGATTTTTTTCCTTTTTTTTTCTTTTTTAACCATTTTTCTGTAGTTACAGAATACTGTTCCACTGTATTTGTTGTGCAGGTCTGTCAGTGTGGATTTATCTTTGAATAGGTCTCTTTCTTGCAAAACATCACATAGAATATTTTTTTTTCTGTTAAGACACACAAATCTTCTGACAAAAGCCTTTGCATATTGCCCCTTGATTTGTACCATTTCTGTCTCAAAAACTCATTAAAGTCTGTTACATCCTGCTTGTGGTCATCATTGCCGTCTACTGCTGCTGCTGCTTGAGACTGTTCTTACGAGTTTTTTCAGCACATGTTTGTATTTGTGCATTTGCCTGGTGTGTCAATGCCAGGGAAACTGGGGGTTAAGAAAGACGACAAGTTAAAGCAGTTCTTGTATCACATATTAAATTCCTTTTTGAAGCTCAGATTTCCTTTTAGGTGCCATTGCATTTGAAAATGGTAAACAGCTAATGTGTGGATGACACTGCTTATTAATAATTAGTCACAAATGTCATCACTGTTGTTTTTTTCTGTCACTTTGTTATAAACTGTATGCTTTCATCGATTGTATGCTTGAGGCTGGGCCTGTTTTGTCCTGTATGCATACACAAAAATCAAAATCCTGTTATGTGCTAATTTCTTTCATCACAGCTTTCCTTTAGCAGTGTTGCTTAAATCTTGGTCCCGTGCTGTTGCTTATCAATAAAAGTTATGTATCTCTTTAAAATATGTATAAAATCAAAAGCTAATTTAGAATTCATTTAACATGTGAAAAATTATTTGGGTTTTTCTTGCTCACTGAGATGTATTGTTACTGCTGGGTGTAACCATGGTTATGGACCTTGCTTGTTTCTTCAAGAAATCTACCCGGTAGTCTCTTCATGCTATTCATTTTGTTTCTGATGCTGAGTGTTCTGAAGCCCTGTGTCTGTCTGCTTTCTGTTTTATATTGGTGGGCCACAGGGGATAGGGCTATAGTAGTGTCAAGAAGTTAGATTCTGCTCCTTTTTCTGCAGTAATAACCATGATTCTGCTTTTGTGTGGGAGAAGTTGCTCAATCCACTGAGCTTTTTATGGGTAGACTTAGACTGATTTTTACACAATGAATCCTAATACAGAAGGGGAGTTGGGAATCATCTGCCTCTTGCTTTTTAGGCTTCTGATATCAGATAGGTATTTCATTGCCATGCTCCTTTTAGGAATTATAAAGTTAAAGCTTGCAAGATAGTGACTGGATATCTGTTGCTCATGGTGCTATAGAAATAGGAATATCATCAGCTTCCCACGACTTCTCGATTATTTTTATTTTTTTTTTATTTCTTACTCATTTAGAGAAGCTTCAATCCTGACCTATTATGTTAATGTTGAGACTGTATTGCAAAGGATGTTTCTTAGCTATGCTTTAATCAGCCTCAGTTTGATAACATTTCAATTATGATAATTTATAAAGCTACTTTATGTGGCTGATGTCTGCACTAGTTTGCAAGAAACTCACTTGGCAGGTATGGATTTCTGTGATATATGGTGTTTGCATTATGAGCATATGTACTTTGAACTGTATTTCTTAATTAGGATGTACTGTCACTGTGCTTGCATTCCCAGTAGATCTTACTTGTAAGTTAGTTTTTGTTGTTGCTGCTTTTGTGCTTTGATGACTAGAGGCAGTGAACAGCAGGCTGTCACCCTTTACAGAAAATCTAAATAATCTCAATGTCAGAGTTTCTCTGTCTCAACTAATGCCAGGTTTTGTCCTAGCTGGTTACTTGTCTATTGGATCTTTCCAATTATCCTCATTCACCTTTACAGTGTATTTCACTGACGGAGCAGGTTAGAGCAGATGACCTTCTGAAACCTGTCCTACTTTAGGAAATGCTTCTGACCAAGGCTTAAAGCTGAGTAGCTGCCTGAAGTATTACGTGTTAATTACCTACATGTTGTCTTCTGTGCTGACAGCTGGGGTGATCGGTTCTTTGTTCCACCTGATGAGCTGGTGTCCAGCAAATGACATCTTCAGCCTCTGCCTCAGAAGTTCAGGCTATTTTAATAGTCTTTGATTTGAGCTTTGCAGCCTCATAAGTATTCTCAATAAATATACTGTGGCTGGCTGGCGTGAAACATATTGATACTGGTTGAGGCTTGCTTTACTACTTTCCTGAAAGATTTCCAAAGAACTTTTTTTTTCCCACCTGCAGTACCTTGAAGAGTGCTAGTCCTGCATCTCACAGACGTTTATGTCCACTTCTGTCCAGCATCAGATGTTGTCTACATCTTGCTTAATCTCCTGTGCTTCTTTTGTGCATTGTATTTGTCGTGGCACAGAACTGAATATGCTTTAGGTATTATTTAACATAGTCACAAGTTAGTGTATGATACATCCTTTCATGAACTCTTCAAGTGGTGACGTAAGCACGTGAATAACTGTATTTTGCAATACCTGGGGTGGCTCTACCACATCGACTATCAGCTTCCCAAACCCACTGGGTGTCTGTCTTTACAATTTCTTGTATTTCAGTAGTCTACAACTTTCCTAAATTAGTCATGATTCTGGCTTCAAGTTGGTCTTAGCAAATCTGAAGTGTTCTAGCTGTCTCTGTTGAAAGCTTTCAAAATTAAAGTCTGCTTCCTGATTTCCTATTTTACACAATATGCCCTGTGATAATTCTCTGGAGTACTCACTTTCTGCAGAGGGATAAGAAATCATTCTTTACACCTGGAGAATTGTATGCTAACTAATTAGAATGGCAATCAGTTTGGCCAATATAACGGTGTTTTGTGATCTACAAAGAATATTTGGATTTGATTTTTTTTTTCCTTTATTTCATGTGCTCCCCGTGCCCTTTTGCCTTCATCAGCACTTCAGATGCAGTTCCTTGATTTCATGGGAGGCACTGAATAGTGTTTAGGGCCGTATACTCTTGCAGTTTTTGGTTTTACATGCAAGGCCAGAATGTTCCACAAGAAATGCTTTCTTTATTGCCCACAGTGTGAATCCACGGAAAAAAAAATTGAACCACAGTTGAAACATTCTTTTGTACTGCAGAAGAAAGTGAATTTGCAGAAGTGTTTAAAAAATTAATCAGGAGGACTAGTTAGTTACTTCACAGAACTTATACAGCATTTACTAATTGAAAAATTTCTAGTTTCAATAGAGAAAAGTGTCAAAAAATATTCCTTATTTGTGGTCTTACTGGTTTGTTAAAACCTGAAATAAAATTGATACATACATTTGTTTATAATCAGCACAAAAGCGCTATAAACAATGGTCAAGAAGAAAAAAAATTGGCTGTGTTACAGTAAATTGTTTTAGAGAAGCATTATTTGTTAAGATCCTGTTGAGTGTGAGGATGAAGGGAGGAAGACTGTTTCTTGTTCATAGTGTGACATGCTTGGAGCTGTATTAGAACTTACATAAGATGTGGCTTTGGACACTTTCAGATTGTTTATCATCTTTTCATAACTGTGTTGTAGTTCTGGGTTGTGTGCCAGTCTGGTACTTCATCAGTGACACTGCTGGGGTTCCTCGTATGCTTTAAGCTGGGAAAAGGGAATACTGTTGTTCATGAGGAGCAGGCCCATTTGTTTGTTCCTGTCCTTCTGTGTCATCTATTGTTTGTAATGGCTTAAGCATGTAGCTGCATAGTAAAGCAGATTGAGGAACTGATCCCACTTAAAACAATCTTTTTCTTTGAAGTGTTTTTGAACTTTTAGCCTCCTGTTGAATCGGTCACTTTCGTTAAATGAATGATGGGGAGAATGCAGAAAGCACGAGACAGCTTAAGAAAGTGACTTTAAATTGTCCTTTCGGCTGCAGTTTTCATAAAACCAGATGCTTTTACACATCTTTCCAGTCCGAAAGCAAAATTCATAAAATCATAGAATGGTTTGGGTTGGAAGGGACCTTTAAAGGTCATCTAGCCCAACCCACCTGCAATGAGCAGGGACATCTTCAACTAGATCAGGTTGCTCAGAGCCCCGTCCAACCTGACCTTGAATGTTTCCAGGGATGGGGCATCTGCCACCTCTCTGGGCAACCTGTTCCATCCAGTGTTTCACCACCCTCGTCGTAAAAAAACTTCTTCCTTATATCTAATCTGAATCTACCCTCTTTTAGATTAAAACCATTACCCCTTGTCCTCTCACAACAACTGCTAAAAATTCTTTCTTATAAACCCCCTTTAGGTGCTGGAAGGCTGCTATAATGTCTCCCCAGAGACTTCTCTTCTCCAGACTAAACAACCCCAGCTCTCTCGGCTTGTTCTTGTAGGAGAGGGGCTCCCGTTCTCTGATCATCTTCGTGGCCCTGCTCTGGACCCATTCCAACAGGTCCATGTCCTTCCTTTGCTGAGGGCTCCAAAGCTGGACACAGTACTCCAGGTGGGGTTGCGCGAGAGCAGAGTAGAGGGGCAGAACCACCTCCCTCGTCCTGCTGGCCACGCTTCTTTTGATGCTGCCCAGTATATGGTTGGCTTTCTGGGCTGGGAGCACACGATGTTGGCTCACCTCCAGCTTTTGATCAACCCATACCCCCAAGTCCTTCTTGGCAGGGCTGCTCTCAATCCCGTCATCCCCTAGCCTGTATTGATACCAGGGGTTGCTCGGACACAGGTGCAGGACCATGCACTAGACTTGTTGAACCTCAAATACTGATGTCTTACTTCAGTGAAATGAATGAGAACTTGCTGCTGGATGACAGCCTGTTTCTGATAAGATGCCTGCTTTGGTCCATACCTGAGAAGGTGAGGTTTTTGTAAGTCTTTCAGATTGTTTTAAAAGGAAGAGACAAGTTGTGGAAACAAAAGCTTAAAGAAACACGTGGTGCTAAATCAGTCTGTCACTGTTGTGCTTTAGCAAATACGGGAGTCAAAGCAGGACCCTGCAGTAGTCAGTTGCTGGGAGTGATTGCAGAATGGGAGCTGTGGTGTTCCACATTGCCGGTCTTCGCTTTTTGTTCTAAACTGTGTTGTTCCCATGAGTAGTAAGATTTGCTGTGTATATTGCTCAAGTGACTCAATCTAATGAACAGAATTTGTTTCAATTCAGGATTAAAGTTGTCTTCCTTTTTGTATTACTTGTGTATGAAAATAGTATGCCATATTGCACCCAAGTTCTGTATGATGGCTGTTGAAGTAACTTGTGGCTTGATTTATAAACCAGCCTTCTTTCCCCTTGTCTTCTTAATAATACTTTTTCTATTCTGAAATAGGTTGTAGGTTTCTCCTTGTTAAGCATGTAAACACACCTGATGAATGTGTGTAAATCCTATAACCTTCTATGTTTATGTAGTATCATCATACATTGACCATGCTTTTATAACCTGAATTTCCAGGTAGTAACACAATGAAATGGTTATCTGGGCTTTTTGCCTTTTTTTTTTTTTTTTGTGTGTGAGAAAGTTGAGTATTTCCTGTAATTTTAAATAAAATGTCTTTTCCTTTCTTGACTCTATATGGATACCGGACCATATGAGGCTTCCAATCAAAGTGTATTTAATTATAGAAACCATAACAGGAAAAAACCCCAACCCTATGGTGGAGATCATATACTTGGTATAAAGTCTGTTTTCTTTGGTAGAACTGAATGTGAAGGAAAAACTCATATGCAACTAACATTTTTAAGAAGCTTGTTCTCTACTATTGCCCTCCAATAAAAATTTTTGGGTCTAAATTTAGCTAAGAGAATCTAAATTTGTCAGAAGAGTTTTTCTATTTTCCATGACTAGAGAGACATTTTATTTGAGAAGCTACCTTGTTTTAAAGAAGTCTCAATTCCTTTGGGACTCACTTCCAAAAAGGGTAAGTTTCATTGAATGTAATAGAAATATAATAAATTGGGGGTGGGGTGGAGATACAATGTTTCTAAAATATTTAGCTTAAAATTTTAAAGAAACATGGTAGGCTTATCTTTCCATTACTTAGTAGGCCTATCTATCTGTAATTCAGTTTTTTCCAGATGCTGTACAATCATCAGCTGTTCACTTGTGGCTACTTTCTAATTCTTGTAACCAGGTCATTCTGAGCTATACAACTCTCTTGACACAAGTGTCACTTATAGGTATGATCTGAACACCAGTCATTTAAGATTGGCTATCCTTATTGACAGTCACAAGGTTGTTTTATCGATGAGTGAATTTTGGTGGGGGTTGAACATAATATTGTATCTCAGTCAAGGAAGGGTAGGCTCTGTAAAAGCCAGTGAAAGTGGACTACACTGAGTGTTTCTGAGGATTGCTGTTGATTTCATTTTGGAGTAAGGACTTGGATATAACTGTTAATCTTAATTCTGTTTTCCTCTCGGGCAGCCATTCAAATTGTAAAAACTGTTGGTCTCTCTCTTCTACAGTTGGGATCTTTCTTTGAATTAACTTTGTACATTTGAAAGAAAATTATGATATGTTTGCCATGTGTTTTATAACCAATGACTTTTCTGTTTGGACACAGTGAAATTAATTGTGGCGAAATTGAAGTTGTCTGCCAACGTTTATAGAACTATATTTCTAAAAAAAAAATAGTCTTTTTAGTGTGGGTATCAGCAAAATGTGTAGAATATTATTGTCATGCAATTTAGAAGTTGTGCTTCGGAATATCCTTTTTTCTGTAATCTTTATTTTAAAAACCAAAACCTAACAACACTAAATTCTGCATGTTTACTATTTTTTTCTGTGTGGCATTATTTAAAGGTAAACACTGCTCTCTTAATGTAGGTTGTGAGTGCTGCATGTGTGCTTTTCAGAGCAGTAGTGTGAGGAAGCTGGCAGTGGAATGGCAGGACGGCCTCATCCTTATGACAGTAACTCCAGTGATCCAGAGAATTGGGATCGGAAATTGCATAATAGACCTCGTAAACTTTGTAAACATTCAAGGTAGGTGCTATGTACCATCTATTGCATCTCAAAAAATACAATAAAGGTCCATTCTAAAGGCTACTGTATCTGGTTGTGGCAAGTCCTGTCATAAATTTTGTAGTTCTTCTTAAAAGGAACACTTCTTCATCCTTTTAAAAGACATTTTCTAACTTAACTGATTTGTCAGCTTCCCTAATCTATGCATAGATTTGTTTTGCCGTCGATGAGATTTTAGTCTTTTTTTAAAAAACCAAAATGCCTTGTATGCATGTCACGATACCAGTTGAGTGACTAAATATATGCATTTTTTTGGGGTGCGTATTATAAGTTACTTCCTGTTCATCACTTTAGTTGTTGGTACTACTTTCTGTTAAGTAGCATACTTAAAGTATGTGCAGCTTGTTCATGGTGATAACTAATAGTTGCTCGCATGCAAGTATCACGCTTTATAGCACTTTCTTCGTAAAGCTGTATGTCAGATCTTGCTTTCACCTGCATTCCTCACTGGAAGAATGTTTTTTAAATGCTTCTTGATTTGAAGACATTATGAAGTTGATTAGTGTTTTTCCAGTATATAGTAATCAAAAATGAGATAAGCAGAGCTGTTAGTCATCTAGCTAATGTATGTGAAGAAGCATGTTGCTGGAAATATATATAAGCATCCAAATAAGTGTGTATCTTCCAAGTACTTTGCCCTATTAGAAGTACTAAATAAAACCAAAAAAAATCTATGCTAGCTAGCTAAAATTGTTAGTGAGGTAAGCTTTCCCACTTGCAAAATGATAGGAAAAAAGCTACAGAGCACATTCAGTACCAGCAATTTAATTCACATTTTTATTGCATAGATTCACGATAAACTGTGCTTAAGTGTTGCCCTAAGTATTCTATGGGCAATTAATATTGTGGGTTATTTTCCTGTTATTAAGACTTGGATAATTGTGAGACATCCAAGAGGGCAGGAAAAAAGAATGCACTAATAATTAAAAGGCTCACAGGGAGACCTGCATAATTACATGCCTGTCTGTGATGTGAATAATGGAATGGTTAACACAGACTGAAGAGGGTGGCTGCTGCTGCTGGTCAGTATAGGCTAATGGAATATAGCTTTGTACACTTGATATTTTTATTAAGATGATGATGTCTGGTAGGTGTTTAATCTGTGCTTCTTATTTAGGATCAAAATGGGGCGCAGTATCAGCAGATGAACAATATAGATGTAATAGGGCATTATCTGCGAGTTGAGGACTGTTCACTGTCAGGTCTCGGAATGTGGTTGTAAATGGGTGATTCATTGCTAAGTCCAGTTCATGTAGTTCATCTCTGATCCTGTGCTACCTCCCATGACTGGTGATCTGGAATAAAACCTAAAACTGATATTGATGCAGATGCTCCATGATGGAGAGAAGGAAAAGAACTCATTAACAGTATGTGATCTGAGGGGTTTGGTAAACTGGGTGCAAATAGCCATGCCTTCTTCATATGACTAAATACAAAGTTAAACATTCAGGAAAAAAGAATGTCGGCCATTTTTGTAGACTACATCAACTCACAATCATTGGTAGTATTGGGACTACAAAGAACACTGTCTCAGTGGGTAGTCAATTGAACGTAAAGCTCCATTAACATCATATGGTCAAAACGGCTAATGCAGCTGTTGGATGTACAGTGAGTGAAGTTACTGGAAATCTGGTATCAGCAGTTCACAGGAAAGACTTTGTTCAGAGGGGATTCTGAATACATAAACTTACTAAGTAACTTTTGAGACAGAAAACTCAAAGGTTAAATAATGACGTCTTGATCAATCTCTAAAGATCCTCACAGAAACAGCATTATGATGATGAGCTTTAGTCAGTAGGCAAATTTGTAATAAAGTGTGGTAGCTGGAAGCTGAAGCTAGGTAAATCCAGTCCCGAGAAACTGTGCACATGTCTTGCCATGTGTAGTTTGTTGCAGATTATCTATTTTGGGGAAATGTTTGAACAAAAAGCTCTGCAGCTTTCTGAGAAGATTATTTGATGCAAATAGGAGTTAAGGAAGTCTATGGCCTATGCCTTTCAGAAAGGCTGCTGTTGATCCCTTTGTAAGATCTGAATTCAGGGTTCACACATCAGAAGGTATGAAATCTATGCCTCTAAAATAATTGCAACTAAGTTGGACATGTTTATGTCAAAACATAATTTGTTTCCAATAAAATGCTGATCAGCCAGTGTTTTATAGAACCTTTTAATGTGTATGGTAGGGATATAGTATTCAAGTTAACATCTGTTTAGTTTTTTTTTTTTCCCCAAATAATGCAGATCCATTTTGGAAAGCTTTGTGAATGAGAACCCAACTAATAGTTTGAGGTCATAATAGAATAAGGAATAAATTAAGGAGAAATATTTTGTTACCTTGTTCCTTTGAGATACTTGATTACTTCAGAGAATCCAATTATTGGAAAATAGTGTACTTTATTCAAAAGCCTAAACAAAATAATTGGACTTTGGGTAGCTGAATATAGACATATCACTACCACTTCTGACTCGACGCTTTTTCTCCGGACAAGTGAAAGTCTGTGTGAAAAATGCAGTGTGAGGAGAAAAATGCTTTTGGAGACATAAGTTGTAGTGGTGTAACGTGAACAGAACTGCTTTGTTAAAAGGTTTGAGTGCTGCAGTCTCACTTGTCCTGTGCTTTCAAAATATGCCTTGTTATCATAGGGGGGGAAAAATACTTTGGGTTTGAAAAGTGTAATGGTGAAATAAGAACTTTATAATAAATCTCAACATGGGAATAATATTTGAGAGATGCTTAGCTTGTCACTTCTTGGTGCTTTGGAGTGTTTAATCCTCCAGCCTTAACATTCTTAAAATAGCTTAGAGAATTTCCTAGACTTGTAGAAAACATAATCTAGGACTGACTGTGAGCTGTCCTTCTGTGTATGAGGCTTTTGTAGCAGCAAGGATGGCCACGGGACTTGGCTCCCTTCACTGCACCGTCTGTCTGAGGCACAGGATGTGTGGCGAAAGTGTCTAAGGGGGTGTACGTGTTAAATAGTTCCACAAGTTAGCATTATATCTTTTTATTTCCAGTTTGGCAAGTGTCCAATTTTTGAAACCTCTGGCAAGCTGTACCGTTGTTTTCTCTCTTTTTTTCTTACTTGGTCCGAGATGGATAGTGTAACAGAGAACTCAGGAGAGAGAGATTAAGAAAGTAAGGACCAAAAATATAATGTAAATGATCTGTGGTATAAAGGGATCCTGACAGAGTGAAATTACATGGTGTTGAAGCTGACTGTGACTAATGATGCAAACAGTCTTGTTTGTCCAAGCTATTACAAAAATCTTTGAGCTGCTTTTTATTTAAGTACCCAAGTATAATGGCAGAAAACTTTCAGGAAGCATATGTTGACTAAACAGTGGCTAAGGTTCAAGTAAATGGTCTCTGAATTCATATTTTCATTATTAGGTATTGCTGTTCTGTATTTTCTATTTAATTTTTCATTGGTTGTTAGCTTCCCACATGCAATTTCTCCATAGTGCTGTAGTTTTTGTTGTTGTTGGAAGACTTTAATTCTAATTCTGTTGTACTAAGTGCTTTCTCTGGGGTTGTGATGAAAAGTCTGTGACTTAAATTTGCCTCTTCCTTAAGATTTATTCTGTACTTAATTTTCTAAATCTGCTTCTGTTTTAGTCCCATTTGATAACTCCTTGTTTGTTCACTCTATTTATATAGTATTAGATTCAAAGTCCTGCCTGGCCTACTGCGTTAATGAACAAAATGTGGCTGTGCTGTGATTCTGTTGTCATGACTCTTGAGAACCTCTTGAATCTTTGAAAATGTTGAGCTTCTTTGAAAAATTTTCCATAGATGACAAGTTATTGTGCAGATGCTGAATGCTAAGGATTTTTTTCCTTAATATTATTTTTGCATTCTGGGAGGATGCATTCGTGGGTTGTGAATGGAAGTGCTACTTGCCTCAGCATTTTTTTAAGTACATGAAGCATCCCCAGAGGGGTCCATTTCTTGTCTCTGGAATGATATCAGAATGTATAATCTGTTTTCCACTGCAAGATGGGTTTTATTTCTCTTTTTGTAAATTGGGTTTCTGCAGTTGAACACTTTATAGCATGGGGCAGGCCTACACAATATGACATTAAAAGAATTAGGCCTACTTTCACTATGGGCTTAGGTCATAGTCTATGAATTACTGTGTATCATCTGCTTTAAGTTAACTGGGGACATGCAGGCTCTTAATTGCAACATGGTATTGGCAGATCAAGATGATCTCTTCATCTAGATTTATTTGGCACCAGGATGTAAAGCCCTCATACGGCCTTGGAAGAGATGTTCTTGGAATCCAGAAAAATGGGCTGCACTCAGTGATGTCTTTCAAAAACATCAGTCTACCAATCTTTTGTAAGGTATCTAAGGTACGGTGTGTGGTCTTAAACAGTTTTGTGTGGGTGGCTTTTTTCTCTTCCTCTTTGAAATCCTTAATTTCTGAAATGGCAGCTCATGAATGCTGCTGAGAAGGAGAGCTTAGTGACATTCTGTGCAAAAGCAAACACTAAATCTTCTTTAACTTGTCCGGCACATACAGACATATTTTCCAAATATCATCAGATATTATTTGTGGTGGACTTTATAGAATCATAGAATAGTTTAGGTTGGAAAAGACCTTTTAGATCAAGTCCAACCATTAAACTTGGGCATCATGCAAAACTTGATCAGACCTGACTTTTAATTAAGACACAAAGCACTTTAGAGGTGAAGCTATTATGCTCAGAACTATTATGCCCTAGAATTTTTATGGACAACTCTTCTGCGTTGTTCTCTGCTCCATTTTGCTCTTATAGTAGAAACTATAATGGCTAGATACAGGTTCAGTGTTCGGACTCAGTTCTTTTGAATTTGAATTTCTGAAGCTGGTTTTTAATAGGTAGAGGTACTTTCCACTTCTAAGGAGGAGAATGTGCTTCTCAGTTTCTTAAACTTTGATTTTTTACCTAACATCCCATTTTGAAAATGGAGTAGGGATTGGAATTTAAATAAAGGCAACCAGTGTTCTTTTATGGAGGTTGTGTATGCAGGTAACTTGACAGAAGTCATAAGGTGTGAATGTATGTTTGTCTAACGGTTAATTCTTTGCTGCTTGAAAAATCCCTTTGGCAACTGAACGCTCATGGGATTGTGTCCCTTCCTTCCTGAAATGGAACTGAATTACTAAAAATTTATTGCTCACAGTTGAGAGGGCCCGCTGAAGACTAAAATTATGTGAATATTTAAGAATTTTAGATCAGGAAAGTGTTTGCAGAGTTGCTGTGTTGGGTTGAGGGAATATCCTGGAGCACTCCCAGTTTAAGCAGAGAGAATTCTTTCCGAGGGCTTCCTTACTGGAGGCTGAGCCGCAGGTGAAGCATGACTGTTGGACCCTGCTTCTGCAAGATTTTGATGGATGCACGGCTTGGCCTGAGGGGTAGTTTTGTGGGAATCAAGAGCTAGTCCATCTATGGCATGTTCTCTCTACCTGAAATAGGGGTAAAAGAGAACAAAACATGCTAATTCTGCTATGGAGAAGAGACCCCTCGTACAGGGAACTAGTGCTGAGAGATCCTGGGTGCACTTGCACTTTTTCTTGCTGCTGGGAGACTGTTCTATTGGAGGCAAAAAATGCCTGAGCAAGGCAGCTTTTCCAGCATGCTTTCTGTACAGCTAGTTATAGTTATGTCTTCCGTGGCTTATTTTGAAGCGAAGAAAAGGCTTACAAGACTGTGATGGTTATTCTACCTCTGGGGCACGGGGAGGGTGGTTGTGTGAACCCTCAGAAGACCCTAAAAACAGGAGAAAATTCGCTGTTTCAGCGAATTTCCTTCCATGTCTGAAGAGCTGACTCTTCAGTCTAGAATGCCGATGCTCTCCTGCCTTTCTAATCACGTATCTTGTTTTTCTTACAGACTTCCTCTTTATAGCAGCAGTCTTTTGCTGAACAACCCCTCTTATTCCTTCAGTTTTCATCATATTTTAATTTCCACTTTACCGCTTATGACATCTTTATTTTTATTTATTCTAAGACTTGCCTTTAAACTGTTCCTCCAGTGTATTGTGGCTCCTTAAAACTGCCTACAGACATTCTAAAAAGAATAATTTAAAAAAAGCTGTAGCATAATGGTTACTTATCCTCCCCCAAAGAAAAAAACTTTAGAAAATGTAATCCTGATATGTGTATTAATTTGCTTTGCTTTTTGTGCTCGGTGGGCTTGACTTGTCAAGCCTTTGGTGACCTACTGATGTGAAGATGTGCTACATCAGGATTTGGTGAACTAATTTCTGATCAGTAAACATACTGATTAGTATAATTATATACTAATATTTAGATTGTCACAAAGCACAGTACATTTTTCCCAGCTTAGACTTGCTGGAAAAGGGATGTTCGTAGTTAAAGAATTGAGGCTGTGCTGCCTTGTTCTCAAAAGGCTATTGCTGTACCTGCTTGTGAACTCGGCGAAAGGTGAATTAATTTAAAATATTAATCCTGGCAGACTTTACAGGAACAAATTAACCGTCCGTTGAAAATTGTATGGATTTGTCTGTCTTGAACGATCGTGATCACAAATGAGAGATGTGACAAGAGAAAGTTAGCAGTAACCTTTTCCGATGTGGCGTTTGTGTGCTGAAACCCGACGAGCTGGCAGGACTAGAAATAGCTTCGCAGATGGTACTTGGCACGGTACCGAGCAGCTCTCCTCTCGCACGCTCCCCACCCTGCCCGTCAATCGCGGTACCCAATGGCTGCTTAGAGATGGGGAAACGGCAAGTACGAATTCAGCTCACAGGAGGCTGCGAGGTCAGACGTCAGTATTGCACTACGCATGGCTGAGTCAGTGACTGTGAGAAATTGAATTGAATTAATATCTAGAGGGGTTTGCGTCTTTGAACACTTAATGGACTGTATAGCTACAATCTCTTATCCTTGAGGGGAAGACGATGGAAGAAAAAGTAAGACTCGCTGATGGTGCAATGAACTACTGAAGAAATGGTGGAAATACCAAATATGCTGAACTTAACAAGTAATGCCAAAGGATGCTGATCTGGCATTCAAAGCTGCCTTCTTGGAAGGAACAGAATTCCTTTGTGCTCTGATTTCAAAATTATTTCCATGCTTTTGTGTTTCCTCCCTGATAGATACAAGAGGAAGGTGGGTATCCCTTAACAGGAATAATCTCTGGGCATTATTCAGGAGAAGAATGAGGAAAAGTACTGTCCTTTGTGTGCACTGGTCAATTGAAATGTCTGCTGACAAAGAACAGACTTCAGGGGGAGGAAGAGGGGCATAAGCATTGTCATTGTGTAAGTCCTAGCAATATGAGCAGAACAGATTTCTTTTCTTCTAAAGCCTTATAGCAATGTATCTGTAGTTTAGTGTATAGATAAAGCTGTATATCCCATTTCTACAAGTGTTGATTATGTGAATTGTCCTAGGAAAGGGTCTAAATTTATATTTTAAGAAGAGTTAGTTAATGCAAGTTTTAGGAGATAAAGGGAGGGGAAAAAAGGGTAAAAATCTTGGCTAATCTTTCACTGCTGCATCCTTTTCATTTAGATAAGGGTTTAGGGTGGTTTTGGGGGTAATAAGTATATTGCTTTAGCACCATAATTCTGTGTAGACAAGAGCTGGGTTTATAAAAAAAAAGTATGTTTATTGGCAGTATTCGGTAGGATGCATAGGAAGTTTTTGTATTGGAATACATGCTAATTGATTTGGCAGTAAAATTAATTCAGTTTAACGAGTTATTTTAATCATTAGTAATATATTCAGAGCAACGTGTTGTTGCGTAGAAAGACGAACTGAAGCTCTTCTTCCACAGATAACTCCAAAGCATCATTAAATTGAAGAGCATTTACATTTTTTAAAAGCTGCTCTTCCCTGACTGCAAAAATATGAAGTGTACCAGTATGACAAGTGTGCCATTTTGATAGTACTCTTTTTCCTCCTTTACATCATATTAAATAGGTTTGCTTAAATAAAGCCTTGAGCTTATTTGGTTTTCGTTGTGAGGCAGCTGCTTTTAAAGAAAATGACTCTTCCCTTTACAAAGGCAGAGGTTCCTTGATCCCCGACTGAGGGGGAAAATAAATTCTATCACTGACTTAAAGTTCTTCAGTGGGTGCAGCGCTAGTGCCCCAATGTTTCTTTGGAGCCAGGAAAAACTGTATATTGAATTTGTGAAGATAGTCTAAATATACCAATATTCACAGGATTGCTGTGTCGCGTTGTGCTGTTGTCTCTGTCCTCCCCTCCCTCGTAGGAAAGTAATTGATAAAGCAAGACTCTCTTACCTTTCCTTTATAAACTTTTGGGTACTATGTGGTCTACATATATAGCATTTTTTCCAGATTTAGTGAGTGAGGAAATCAGGCTGTGGGTTTAAAATGTTGGGATTGGGGTTTTTTCCTCTTACAGTTTTAAATTAAATTAAATGCAATATGTTATTAAGCACGCAGGAAAAAATTTTGCTTATAGGCTGGTGGTGTGCCTCAGTCATTGCCCATGGCTCCCATGGCACAGAGCGCAGATGGTAGTCATAGGCTGGGAAATTAACTGAAAATTGACACTGCAAATACTTCTTTTCAGAGTGAGATAGAGATCTGAAACTATAATGACTTTCTTGGAGGCTTGAAGTAATGCACTGTGCAGAGCACCACTGACTTGTAGGCTGAAGTTACAGATTTATAGCATGGCAGCCAGGTGCTGCATGAGACCAACGGCTTCCTGGCACTTTTAATTGTCAGCGGTTCACTGCTGTTTGAGAAGTAGTGGTATTTTATCTGGTCTGCATAATGCTTCTGTGAAACACAATACTTTCTAACAGTTTGCCTGTTCTTGCAAATGGGGCAGCTTTTGCTTTTGTGGGTCACTTTTCCGTGGGTGTAGGTTGGTAGCTGCATTGACGCAACTGTGGAACTCCCTAGTGACCACCGGTTTGGCTTCCCTGCATCACTGGGGACGGGTTTATAGTTAAAGTTCCATTTTCTACAAATGTTAGGACTTATTGAACAAAATGCACTGCCAAGTCTTGGTTAGCAACTTTAAGAAATCAGTATTTTAAAACTATGGAGAAACAGAGTGAATGTTTTGGCCTTAGTAATGCATGAAATAAAGTAACTCCTAACAAGCTTTGCACCGCTGGTATGGAGCGAAGGGTTTTTCCATTTCCCTGCAGAAACAACCTCCTGTCGCCAATGGCTTTGTTAGGGCAGAGAAAAATTATATTATTAACAAGTCATTCTGTCAAAAAAAAAATATTTTTTTTTTTTGGTAGTTCTGATGTCTTCATTTTTTTGTTCAGTTCTTGCAATTTCTTCTGTAGCCTCTTCACAGGAAAATATGAACCCCAGGTCGTCTTTCATATGTACTGGCCACAGGTGTAGCTCCTTTTTCAGACTAATTGGTAGAGTAGCGCAGTGACATGGTTTTCCAAGCCAAATATTGCAGGGTAAATCTAGCGACTGTCTCTTCTGACATGCTAGATTCCGCCTCTGTATTTTATCTTTGTTCAGATTTAAACTCATTTTAGTTGTCTTGTTTATTGTAGAACAAAGTTGTATTTCAGTGGTAGTATTTATCTGAGTACATGTACTGTCAAACAAATGGAACTTCAGATTTTGTCAGATATATATATGTGCAATAGATCAAAGAAACAAATTTATTTTTGTGTACTGTGACTCAACAGTGATCAGATTTAAGATTGACATTTTAGATGGCTGTTATTAAGATGAGTGAAGATTAATGATTCATTTGCTGCTGTCTCAAGACAAACTGCTTGAATTCTTAGAAATCTTCCAGTTTTGGCTTGCATCTTGCATCTTCTGGCTAATAGATAATGTGCCAGTCTCACAGTTAGCATTAATCTGTACACTAAAGGGAGGAAAGTGCAACATAGAAGCAGAGCAAATGAATGGTGTGGCCAGCTGCAATTTGAACAGCTCTTTGAAATGATTTACTAATCTGTCCGTTTCAGAAACAGTTGATTTAATATTTAAGGATCCTGTCCTCCTCCAGCTGGCAGCCTCTGCCTCTTCTGTAGCGCGATGTGCTGAATTGATGGTTCATGTGTCCGTGCTCCGAAGGGATGGACGTGGCTGGCAGCAGGAGGCACGTTAATCTCCTCGCTGCCCCTTTCCTCCAGGCTTTCTGGCTGTACGTACCAAGGCAGAAGTAGCCCCAGTTCCAACACTGGGAAGGTATAGCTGAAACAGTCGTGCCTGGCGTGTTTAGTCCTTAATTCAGACATGACTAAGGAGGAAGTGTGATGCCAGCTGAGTCAGTGTTACTTCCTGTAGCACCTGTTTTTCTCAGCTCCTGTAAAGAGATTATTAACTAGGGCTCGCCCTACTTCAGTGTGAACTCTGAATCACTGCTTAGACGATAATGAATGTGGCTTTAGATAGTTTTCTGGATTAAGAATCGCATTTTAATTGCCTTCTCTGTTAAAGGGTAATTCATGTCTGCTCTGCCAAAATGCGTGATAAGCCTGCGTGTCCTTACAGTGGTTCAGGTTCATTTTCTAGTTGCTTCCCTTATTTAAAGCAAGTAGAACGCTTTAGCTATTGAGAAATACTGAGTCATACATTTTGATACTATAAAATGTGGCACCTGTAAAACTTTGATTTCTCACAGCATTGTTAGAAATGTTATCAGGGCTAAGATCAAAGCGCTGCTTTAACAAAGGCCTGATCACATGTGGCTTTATCAGGATTTGCTGAGATACTTTGTCACAGGACTGCTATGTGTGTGTTTGAGTACTCCTCAGACATGCACACACACCCCCATCCCCCCCTGCGTGGGATAGTTGGTTATACCGTGATGTGCAAATACATCTCATCTGCCCCTAAAAGGTTTATACAGGTTCTTTTTTTTTAAAAAA
>VYZM01016749.1:200699-215849 GCA_013398915.1 Dromas ardeola
GACCATTTCTTGGGAAGTGTAGCTGCAGTAGTAGTGAATATCATCCTGTCTAAACAGGGGTCAGACTTTGGTTTCAAGTTAAACTTTAATGATAGGCTGCAATCCACATTTCTGATAATTTGTGGGCATATTTTGTACCCTTTAAAATGGTTCTGTTTTGTATGCATATATGCTGGGAAGAAAAGGCGTAACGATTTTCTTAAATTGTTGATGTTCTTGAAAGGGAGGCTTGCAGATCTCATTCTTGCAAACCTATGTACGGTTCACTTCCATGATACAGAATTTACCTTCCTCTGATAGAGAAGTAGAACAAGGAGACGTATTAGCCATGCTGAAATGCTACGTATCTTAATACGTTCAGAATTGCATTGAAAGTCCTGAGGAAAATTCTGTTTCCTTTTAAAGAAAATGGTTGGATCATCTTTATTCTTGGGCTGTGAATCTGAGCATTTCCAGCCATAAGCAAGGCTTGCAGTTCTTTTACCTTATTCAATAGACCTTTGGCTGACTTCACATCCTAAAGATGCATGTCTTATTGCAGCATATTTTAAGCTTGGCAGGAAACAGTATTGCAGTAGATTCTCTCTGCACCAAGCTTCTGCTTTATTGGATACGAGATCCTTCCCTCAGTAAAATGGAGTGGGGAGAAACGTGTGTTCCTTAGCTGAGAGGTATATTTCTTATTCTTTGCATTGTGCTAATACTAATTTTGTGCCACTGTAAACTGCATAAATCTATTGTAGCCTTTTTGTTCTGATTTAAGCTCCTCTTATTGGTCACAGAAACCTGAAGCTGAAATATATCATGCTAGATGTTCACTTTTTTGAATAGTCTTGAATTATTTTTTTTTTCTCATTGCCTCTGAGCAACTTAAAAAGAGGACATTCTGCTCAACTTGTTTGTACAGTTCATTCTTTTAAAATTCGTGCTTTTTTTAGCTGGGTCATTATTCCTACCTCCTTGTGTTCTTGAATCCTACAGCATTCCTAGCAGTCATATTTAAGGTCTCTTGCTAAAAGTTGTGGGATTTGGAGGCTGCGAGCAGTTGGGGCGTTGAGGCTCCTGTGGGAAGTTATGACCCTTCTTAGTCTGTCAGACCTTGTAGCTGTGCAGATATCTGTCTTGGTTATCCAGTACCTGAAGCTTTTGGAAAATTCCCTCAGTTAAACCGGTAAATAAGGAGTTGTCATGCCCATGCTTGAAAGGCAAACAGCAAAAGAATTGATTTAGGAGTTCCGGTGGGGTGCAAGGACATGGCTATGTCTGTGCTGTCCTGATATAAAAAAAAAAAAAATTCTTGTTTACAGAGTACAAATAAAAAACGTAAGTATTTTTGGTAAAACGCAGCAATAGCTGTTGCACGTTGATACTTAATTTTTGGATAGTTTCTGAGAGTACTGGATCTTGAAATTGACTGGTTTTGTTGGCAGGTTTAATAATTAATTGCAAAATCAGTATCTTAAATTAGGGAATGTAACATAATTTAATCACAGTCTAAAAAAAATCTTAAACTTATGTTAAAATTTGCTAGTTTAGAACAAATGTCCTACTTGTTACTGACGGTGCTGTAGGTCTTGGCTTTAATAATGTAGTTCATATGTTTGCTTTCCGAGTTGTGGTGGCTTATTAATTGTTCCTTCTTAGAGTAACTGAAAATTTAAAAAAGAATGCATGGTAATAAACCCTTGGCTGGTGTGACTTGATGTATCAACTAGTTCAAGGCTGACCACCTTTGTAAAGGGCAAGTTACAAAAAAAAAAAGTGAAGTCAGTACTAAAAGCCTGTGCTCTGGGAAGGGTTTTCCAAAACAGGTTTCATGGGGGAAAAAATGACCCCTATCTTTTAATTTCATGGTTTGATTAGAACATTTAATTTAACAGTAAGAATCCAAATAAAATGCTTAGTTGTATTTGACGTTCCTGTTTGTGAGGGATTTCTGTGAATACAGGTTCAGAGGCAGGCTCAACTGACGGGGCAGTGTCTCTGTAGATCACACAGCAATAAACAGGTAATTCTTGCTGTCTACTTAATGTTCCAAATCATTGTGCATGTTTGTAAATATAAACATGAGTAAAACAAAGGAAATGGGGATGAATAATATTAATCTTCCAGACATGTACGTGGAGTATGAATGCCTTTAAAATTTAAATGTGTGTTTCTGAAATTTTGAAATGCTGAATGTTTCATTTATTTCTGTTTTCAGCACCTCATCTCGTATTGCTAAAGGAATAGACTACACAAAAATGAGCTTTCATGGTGCAAGTGGTGGACATGAGAGATCGAGGGACAGACGCAGATCAAGTGACAGATCTCGTGACTCATCCCATGAAAGAGCAGAATCTCAGCTCACTCCATGCATCAGGAATGTTACTTCACCAACAAGACAGTATCATTCTGGTGTGTTCAGATCAATAGTTTTTCAGGATTAAAATTCTTAAACTTAATTACTATTTTGTTAAAAGCATACAATAAAAAGCATTATTTATGGATGCCACAACATACAGATTCCTTACATGTGCTGTGGGCTGGTAGTATGGTTTTTTTGATAGGTCATAACTTTCTCTGCAGTATGTATTCCTACATAATGCTCTTATTTAGTTCAAATCACAGGAACAGTCTAATTTTTCTAAGAAGTTAATTAACACTTCCCCTTCGCTTGGTGGGGTTTAGGTATTTAGAAATATAGGAAACACTTCTCTTTTTTTTTTTTTTTTTTTAAGTTACATTACTTGATTTGTTTCTTTGAACTACAGCACAAAACACAAACTGGGATGCATAGCTTCTATATTACGTTGAGTTGCTTTTTCAGTACTAGAATGCTAAATTTTTCTTGTAAAAGCCACCATGAGGTGGCTTTGATGTCTAAGTGGTAGAAACTTCAGGATCAGTTATTTTTGAAGTTCTCGCTAACTAGAATAGATTTGATGAAAAGAATTTGTACTTAGTGTACCAAGTTGCCATGCTTTGTGCCTGAAAAGACATAAGCTGCGAAAAGCTTGTGTAAATCTATAATTTTGTTTCCTGTTTTTTCTCCTTCTACTTTGTCCCCGCTTAAGATCGAGAAAAGGATCACAGTTCATCTCGACCAAGCAGCCCTCGCCCTCAGAAGACTTCCCCTAACGGTTCCGTTGTTAGCATGGGGAACAGCAGCAGAAACAGCAGCCAGTCAAGTTCAGATGGGAGCTGCAAGGCTGGTGGGGAAATGGTATTTGTGTATGAAAATGGAAAAGAGGGAGCTCGGAATGTAAGAACTTCTGAACGAGTAACGCTCATAGTGGACAACACCAGATTCGTTGTAGATCCTTCTATCTTTACCGCACAACCTAACACAATGTTGGGCAGGTGTGTATCTTCCCCCCCCGCCTTAATATCTAACTGTAGAAGAGCCATAAATGCTTTATAGATATTAAAACTGTTTAAATAGCTGTTAAACTCATATTGCTACAGCTTATAGGCTAATGTTTAATATTAACAGTTTGCAAAGGTCTTTAAGTAAAAAGCAGATGTCAGCTTTCCTCTGTATTTGGCAGAGGTGACAACTATCTCTATTATATAGAGACAAAATTATATCTCTGTTGTATAGAGACAAAAGAGTTCATAAGTAAATTAACATGTTGTACTCATTTCCTTCCATCTTGCTGGGCATTGCTTGTGCATTCCGTCTGCCTCATTTCATCTCTTGTTTTTAAAAGCTAGTTGCTTCATAAAACAAAGTAGTGAGTATAGATAGTCTGTTTCAAAATAGCAAGTAGGAAGACCTTGAAGGAATTTATTTTGCTTAAGGGACCTACACTGACAACATTCAAGCCTAGCACGTTTATCTTCTGAAATGCTTTTTGGACAGAGGAATGTCAAACAGTCAGTAGAACAGGTCAGAGCCTCTCACCAAAGAGACCTAACACTCAAAATGGTCAATACTTGAATGAAACTCCAATATGTGTGTAATATTTTCTGTAGAAACTATCATGAGCAACATATTTAACATGTTTACTTGGTGGGAAAAGATTCTGTACTTCACTTGCTCAAATACTGGCTGGTTTTGCATTGTCCAAATGTAGAGAGCACCCTTACAAACTTGTGGCAAGAAACAAATGAAGGTTTATGTCTGTGTCGCTTTGGATTTGTCTTTTTAATTAAAATGTGGCTGTTTCTCAGCCTATTAGGATATAATCATATTGACAAAACATATATATAAAGCTATTTTCCAAGGTATAGGTAATAAATGTGATTAACAATTTCTGCTTTGTTTAAATCACCACTGTGTGGGATAACTAGTACCTTCGTTCCTGTTCTGTAAGAATTCAAGGGGAAGAGTTACAGAGAAAGCAAAAAAAGCTTCTCTGTGTAAAGGGAAATAAATAGAAGTAATCATTAAAAGAATTAAATCATTGATGTGAGGCACTTGCAAATGTATAATACGTGCTTATGTGTATACATGTAAAGATCCAGACTAACAAACTCGGGTGTATCAGTGTGAAGTTACATGGTGAAATAGTTTCCTTTCTCATGCCCAGCATCAGAGTAAGTGGTGCTGGCTCTTGCATTAGATTTTCTTTGTGTGTGTTGCTGAGTTATGCTCCCTTTGGGATTGGTTCAAGGAACAAGCTTATTTTTATCTTCTGCTAATTCAAAAGTAGGTTAATAAAAATATGGAAATAGTGCTCTAAAAGGCAAGTTAGCTATAAACCCACTTTCCCACAATGTCAGTTCACAGGACACTAAACAGGAACAGCTTAGCTAATCCGTTCTGGGAGGTAAAACTTACTAATAAGAATGTATTATTTGCCTTAAGCCTATATCCTGTCAGACTGCCTTTTTCCTTATTTCTTGTCTTGAAGAGTGTTCATAAAACGCATTTCAAATCATTAAGTGAAAAAATTTCCTTCAGTCTCTATTACAAGCTTGCACAGTACACCAACTCTGTTTCGTTAGGTTGTGTGTGTGAAAGCAAAGCTTTGCCATTGGGGTGTATTTGTAAATAAAACAAAGAGTAGATGGCAATACTTTTTTAAGCATAGGATGTAATTCTGCATCACAGACGTGTTTTAAAAAGTCAGCTTTTTTTCCTGGTGATCTAACGGGATACTGTAGATACTGCTTGGGACTTGTAGCTTTCTCCTTAGTCCAACTTTCCTTGCATCCCACTGGGGAGAAACATGCTGTATATGCTACCCTTAAGTACGAGTGTTTTCTATCAGAATGTTATTTTAACTTTGGAATTAACTGAATGTTTTAAATGAAATTGAGGTGAGTTGTGTGTACTTGAACGCCAGGTTCTGTGTCTTAAACTATCTCAAATGTCTTTAAATAATGAGAATTCCACAGCAAAACATGTTCTGCAGCTACATTGCCCCACAAATGCCAAAGACTACTTGTTTCAGCTTCCCCCCACCTTTGGCAGTGGCAGGAACTGGCCTGATCTAACTTCTGTTTTGATCAAAGGATGTTGTCAAGTTAAGATTGAAGACTAAAACTGGCCTTTCCTGAGTTACACTACCTGCTTTCTTTTTTTCAGTGGTCTTGCTAAACATAAACTAAACCGAACAGTGTATCTACATACGAGATAGAATAGACTGTTTTTTCCCTTCCATTTCAGTACATTTTTTCACCTTTTACTTTTCGGATTTATAAAAAAAAATAATATAGTAAGGAATTCTAACCTAATTACTTTATTCTTGAGCAGGATGTTTGGATCAGGCAGAGAACATAACTTTACACGGCCTAATGAAAAAGGAGAGTACGAAGTGGCTGAAGGAATTGGTTCCACTGTGTTCCGTGCTATTCTGGTGAGTTTTCAGGGACAAGTACTGTTAGGACAAGCGCTATGAGTATTAAGAGGCATAACTTCTTGATTTCTCCTTACTTGCATATCTGGACTTTGTGGATGAATTAAATAATATTGTTCTTGCATTGTTCTCTAGAGGGGAAAAATGCTTGCTAGGAAAACACCCCTAGGTTTTCTACAGACATGTGCATGTGACAGCCAGGGAGAGAGAAAGCATGCATGAAATAAACCAAAAAAAATACTGCCAGAAATTTGTTCGTCTTCTGTGTGTCTAGTTGAGACATATTTGGCCCTTCGTATGCTGAAATTAGATGAAACAGTGTACTGGAAATTAACTTACTTCAGGTAAGAGGACAAAAGCAAACTTCAGTCTGAGAAGAAAATGGCCCCTTACGTATTTCCTATCTACACAAAGAAGTAGAGCTCCCATACTGCTTTGTCAGCGGAATCAGAATAGCAAAAGCTGAGTGAAGTATAGATAAAACACAGTATACGTGCACCAAAATGATTAGTATTAATAGTTGTCACTGAAATAAAGTGCTCTGCTCTAGAAGCAGCTCAGAAAATTGATAAATTTGAGGACAGTAAAATTCACAAAGCTTAACGTATGTTGCCCTTTTACATTTTAGGGGGTTTGCTTGTGAAGAAATTAATCAAAAATGAAATGATGAAATGAATGTTGAAGTGCATTACTTTTTTGTTGTTTGTTTGCTGTATTACTATAGGATTACTACAAGACTGGAGTGATACGCTGTCCTGATGGGATATCTATTCCTGAATTGAGAGAAGCGTGTGACTATCTCTGTATCTCTTTTGAGTATAGTACTATTAAATGCAGAGATCTCAGTAAGTACAGAATCTATTAAAATAATTTGAATTATACAAGACTAACTTAAGCAAATATATTGGGGGGGTTAATTCTGAATTGTATCCTTTATTAAAGTAAGGAACATGGCTGACAGTACAGGAGCAAAATCTGTCCTTTTTTATCTCTTAGTAATAAAGCTCCAAAGACAATGGATGCCCACCTTTTGAAAAATAACATTTCTGATATTTCAGTATCTGATCTTCAGATATTTTTCTGCTGTGGTCAGCTCTGTGGAATACTTAGTCTATCGATGCATTTGCAGTACAGATACAGTAACATTAAGTGGTGCCTTTTTTGCAGAGGGTAGGGAGGATAACTTATTCAGCTCCTTGCTTACGAGAATTAAGCCGTGTTGCTAGCAAAAGTAGCCTAGCTTTGCTGGTGGTGTAAAGCTGCATCACGGTTCCCAGCGTGTAGTGTCTCTTCGGCTCCCTCCTTCCCTGAGCGCAGCCAAAGTTTTGGCCAATGTTTAAACGACCTGGCCTCTGCCTTTGGTTCCTTTGATCTGACGGTGTTTGTGCAGCGCAGAGCCCGGCGTGGGGCCGAGCTGTGGAATTCCAGCTGTGAGATCTGCGCGGGGCACCGGTGCCTTCACCAGCAGCGCTGCGACCTCACGGCGTGTGGCCTGCTGAGTCACACTCTCGGAGCACTTTGTCCGCAGCAGAAGGATTTAGCAGCTCATGCTGGGAGGGTTTTGATAGGCTTTGTTTTTAAGCTACTGCTTATGAAAAGTGGGTTGCATGCGCTACTCTTTCAGCAACTGGCTTAAGTAATGTTTCTTTCAGGAAGCCCGAGAAGAGTCTTACACACAATTACCAAACATTTAACAGTAGTAAAACATGAAGGAGATCTCCTCAAGGTCACTTCACTGTCTGCCCAACATAATCTTAGTATCTGCAGGGCAATCCTATTAGTTTGAACTTCTGGTGTGGCTTCTGGTAAACATTTGAAAAAGTTCTGATCCTTTTACAAACTAATAGACTAAATGCCTTTACAGCTGTCTGCAGTAAATACTACAAAATAAACGGAACTGCTATGTTTCTCTACTCCAGCCTTCATTTCTTTACCAAGCTTTCACATGTGCCTATGCTTAAAATTTTGTTCCAGGTGCTCTCATGCATGAATTGTCAAATGATGGTGCTCGCAAACAATTTGAGTTTTATCTAGAAGAAATGATTCTGCCATTAATGGTGGCCAGTGCCCAAAGCGGTGAGAGGGAGTGCCACATTGTTGTGCTGACAGACGATGATGTTGTTGACTGGGATGAAGAGTATCCCCCACAAATGGGAGAGGAGTATTCACAAAGTAAGTTTTTTACTGTTTCCACCAAGCCACACTATGGTAGAGGTAGCAGTAAATGTGCTGATTTAACTGTTTTGTACGTGAGCGCTGTTAGGGAAGTCTTTATGACACCCCTAGTGCCTCACAAAAACTTAGTTTTGGTAGTTCTGCTTAGTGTTCTGCCTCACAGAAGCATATGCTGCATGTTACATTCAAGTCTAATTAAAAAGAGAAGCTAATTTCTATTAGTGAGGTATTGTCAGTCAATGAGGGGGCAGGAAATATTTTTTCAGAAAGAGCTTGATGAGAAAAATGGATAGGAGTTGTGTTTACTGTAGGAGAACAACTAGAGGGTTTTTTTTNTTAAAATTATAACAGTTTGATGTACAGCTGTGTTAAAGCACCTGTGAACGGAGTGCCCTTCCCTCCATCAGTGCTCTCCTTGTAGCTTCAGTGTGAAAACTTGAAATTCAGGGTTTTATGGGGGGATGTAGGAGCTTGAGATACTCTTTGTACTCCAGTAGTATAAAATCTTCTTAGAAGGCTCATCAAAGTATTAGTTTTGCTTTGTTTTGGGTTTTTTTTTTCTTTTAATAAACAACACCCAAATTGCCAACAAAACTTAAAAATCCTTACACTTTTGGAGGTCGCAAACCTCAGTCTTTTCCTAAAGAAGGGAGGGTTGATGTGAGCATAGATCAAATGTGGCTGTTCAAATGTAGTAACACAATTGGCTTATGTTTCTAGGACTTTTTATGTCTTAAAGATGTCAGTTAAAAATCCTCCTACTTAAGTAATCAGTTAGGCACACATTTGCCTTTTACATTTGTACTTTTCATAAACAGTTGATTTGGATCTGTGCAGCTGTAGGGGATTGATGGCCCTGGTCCCTACTTTTAAAGTGCAATAATTAAAATTTCAAAGGTGTCCCTCTTGTTCTGCTTCCCAAGTCTGGCGTTTCTGAAACTGATTTGCAGATCTCTCTTATGTAATGGCGAACAGCATGGAAAGATTTTTATTTTTTTAACGTCTGCAGAAATTCCATCAAAAAGGGAAAAAAATTGAGATGTCTCTTTTTGTGGAGGTGGAGTTGGGAGTATATAATGTGGCTTGCTCTGTGAATTGTCCTATTGCATTCCTAAATCCAACAAAAAAACAACCACTAAGTGTATAAAACAGACTGAACTGATAGGTAAAATGGCATGTGCAACCAACCCATTTTACAGTCCCTTCAGCCATTTTTCTCTGATTTCTGTGTTGGATATTTTGAGATCTTGAATCTCGCCCCCTGTTCTGCAATAGAAATACTAGAGTAAAGCAAAACAGTGAAAAAGATAAATTTTTGTGTTTTAAGACTAGAAGCTTAATCTTTGAATACAGTTTTTCGTCATTAAAATGTATTTTTAGTTATTTACAGCACGAAGTTGTATAGATTCTTCAAATACATCGAAAATCGGGATGTGGCCAAATCAGTTCTGAAAGAAAGGGGGCTCAAGAAGATCCGCCTGGGCATTGAAGGTAAGAGAAGGATTGCACACTCCTGGGGGGAAAGGTCTGCTGCTCTTCTCTGCTTCACCATGGTCTCTGCAGCTGAAGAAATGCGGGTGGGCATTGTCTTCAGTATCGAGGTTAGATGAGAAAAAGGGCAGAGGGGGAGCGGCACCCAATAAACAACTGGTCCAGCTAGAAACCACAGTTACAGGCTCATGGCTGCTCTACAAGGTGTACCTGGCTGCTAAGGAGTAACTTGGGCGCTTTCTGCTGACTCACGACGTGCATCTCGTGCCATTTGCCCCTTTAGTTTTGATGAAAAATCTGCTCCGTATTTTATCTGAAGCAATGATGCATTTTTACGGCTTTGTATATTCTCTTCTTGGTCTGGTGCCCTTTTCAGGGCTTGAGATGAAAAATTTCATGGCAAGTGGCAGGTAAATATTTTCTTTCAGGAAATACAAACCTATCGAATGGATCATTGAAGCGCAAAGAAATATTAATCTGAAATAAGCATCTTGTAAGTTAGGAGGCTGGTCTGTAAAATCTCACCTCTGGCTTTGCAAAAGACAAACACATTAAGTAGTCTTAGATTTTTATGGTGAAGGTAACAACTGGATTTCTTTGCATTTCACTTTCCTTTCGACTGCTGACCCAAATAGTAAAAAAATCCAGCCTTTATAATTGGCAAGATTTCTATCATTCACTCACCAAGTTGTCATAGTTACATTTGTAATTTGCCAGCCAAACCCAAATGCTTTTAACTGCTTGTGATCTCTAAAATAAGTAACTAAGTTCAGCTGAACAAGGTGCGAGCCTTCAGACTGACAGGCCGTTCAACTGAAGAAGAACTGGTTTTGTCTGTAACGCTGGCAAATACCAGATCATTTCCACCGGCGCTTCTTGTTTTAGACAAAGAACAACTGTTTGACTAAACTTTAATGCTAGTGCCCCGTGATAATATGCAACTTTCTAGTAATTAAAATTGTTGCCTGGGCAGAGGGGAGAGATGACTCGAACACGCATAACCAGAATTGGTAGTTTGTCTAAAACGATGCCTTTGCATCATTTGTAGGAGCTGGGAGGAATGCGCCAGGATTCCACTTGGGAAATTAAACCACAGATGAGAGCGATGCTGTTCCCTACTCTTGAGATCTCGTTTCCAGCTTTCCAGGTCATAGTGTTTCAGAAAGAGCCAGCTGCGTCTGGCTCAAGGAAGGAGCAACGGGCTTTGCCTGCGAGTTGTCTGGTGGCAATGTAGTCATTACCGGTAGCACTGTGGCCTCTTCCCTTACAGTGTGGCTGGTAGTTGAACTGCTGCGCTCCCCCTGCATAGGTAACATTAGGAACACCACGATGGCGTCTGTTCCCATTCAGGATGTTGACGGTGACAACTGCTAATCGTCACTGTGCTTCCACGTTCTTTTTGTAGAAGAAAACCCTGAACTAGGCGGTCAGGAAAGGTTAACTGCTGCTGCTCTCTGTCTCTTAGGTTACCCTACGTACAAAGAGAAAGTGAAAAAGCGACCGGGCGGCAGACCGGAGGTGATTTACAACTATGTCCAAAGACCGTTTATTCGCATGTCATGGGAGAAGGAAGAAGGCAAGAGTCGGCATGTTGACTTTCAGTGCGTGAAAAGCAAATCTATTACAAATCTAGCGGCAGCGGCAGCCGATATACCCCAGGACCAGCTTGTGGTAATGCACCCTACCCCGCAAGTAGATGAGCTGGATATTCTGCCCATTCACCCTCCGCCCAGTAACAGCGAGATGGATACCGAGGGACAAAACCCACCCCTCTGATCGGGACTCTTACCAAAACAAACGCATGCTACTTTAAAGTGACTCTGTACTCAGTTCATACTACACTGCAAGTCCAGTTTTTTCCATTGTGTGACAGTGTTTAGGATGTTGCAGTACGGACCTTTGCAAAGACCAAAGGGAGTACCTGGTTGTTTTTGAGAGTACAGATCAACCATCCCGGGGTTACAGTTACGTACATGTATGTGTTTACCAGTAGGTTTGTGACATTGGTGATTTGTACGCTGGACTGTCCTCGCTCTTCAGCCCATCAGGACCAGTGGGACGCTGGTGGCTAGTGTGCATCAGTATTGTTACACAGGGGTTAGAACGCAGAGTTGGAATTGATAGTAGCACTTTATAAATGGTTGATAAATGGAATTTGAAGCCATTTTTTATAAACGTATTGCACAATACTAACAAAGTGCTTCTATCAAAAGTATTAACTGTAAATAGTTTCGCTCTGAATAGACTGACCCTTTTAAAGTTATTGTATATGGTTGAGCACAAAACTACTTACTATTGGGTTTTTGGATTGAGGACATGATTCAATTACCCATGTAACATCTTGTTAAATTTGAAGTTCTTTAGTGAATTTTTTCACTTGTTTGCAGCGTGAGCCATGTTCAAAACTTGTGAACAACGGATAGGGGCTTTATCTTAAATTTTGCCTTACCTTAATCTGTTCACAAATATTTATTTAATACATTTTTTCATAAGTGTCATGAATTAGGAAAATGCAAATGGTTCATTCTTCATTTATTAATGATTGTAAACAAGTTTTTCATGCAAATAAAGTTTCCATTATTTTAATGGGTTTGAATTATCTGTGAATGCGATTAAGTGTATGGATGAATTTTGAAAGTAGTTGCTTTTCTTTCCTCAGGGAAGGATGGTTAATAACTGAAAAAGAAATATTTCTTAGATAGATAGTCTGACGTTACCAGATTTCTCTTTAGCTCTTTGGTTTGTTCTTAGTATAAACTTGAATCTAGGAGTAAGCAGTAAAAGCTTCTCTAGAAATTTATTGTAGTGGCAAAACCTTGTAAGGGTGTGTAAGCAAGGCCAAAGAAATGATAAATAGGCAACTGCTTCTAGCATGCACCTTCAGCAGGGTTTTATCAAATTTATTTATCAAAGTAAATGCTCCATCTTAGAACAAGGGAAACATTTATTTTAAAAATATTTAACTGTCTAATACATTACACTTTAACAATATTTATAGTAAAGGATTCTTACAAGAAAGAATAAACAGCTTTATGGTACAATTAGTATAAGAAATATCCACATGGGGACTGTTTTGCAGTGTAAAAACACACCATACATCTGAAATGGTCATTTGCATATAAAAGCTACCACTGATGCCAGTGAGTTGCACAGTGATTTAAAAAAAATTTCAAACAACAGAATCCAAAATATACAAGTATTGCAAGTATACACAGCTACCCAAATCGACACAGAACACTGTAGCAGGTTATTCCACTTTGTCTGAAGTTACACATGGTAGGATGAGTTTGCATTCTGATACAGCTTTTATGAAATCCGTACATAAAAGCTTCGCAGTCCAACAAGTTTCACAGACTGTAGAACTCCACCAATAAATGCACTTTGATATTTGGATATTGAAGCCCGGTGCATCATTTACAAGGGCCATGGCAAATCACTGAAGTCTACGGGGCCACCAAGACCTGCATCTGCTTCAAGAAGGCTCATTATTACTGCCATTGCCGCTTCGTCGTTGCTAGGGCTGCTGGATCCTTGATCGTTGTCAATCATATCGATGCCTATATGAGAGTTCTCCCCTGCAAGCAGAAATACAGCAAGTTGTCAGAAGTTCAGTTTTATTTTGTTCACTTCCTTTGCTAGGAACACTTGCCCTCTGACCTGAAGTAGAATATCTATCTATCTATCTGAACTATTTTGGGAGTATTAGTCTGTTCGATATCCAGGTTGCCACAGCTTCAGGGATACCAGTGATACCTGGTGTCGCAGTACAAAGGCCAGGTCACTGCTCAGAAGTGACCGGTGTGCCTAGTAAGGACAACTTTATGTGCTGTACTTCAAAAGTAAGTCTACATCTAGGGGTCAGCCTCGCCTTCCTTCTCGTCCTCAGTTGTTTAAAAGCGTTCACAAAAAGCAGGTGAGGAGTTCAGCTAATTCACACTGATTCAGCAAGGAGAGGCTTTTTAAGTACTACCTGAAAAAGTTACAGTATAAAGCAAGCTAGCAAAACAGACTGCCAGGCTGCTCTCCTGGCCCCCCGTTTAGGCAAACAGAGCGGTAGGTTATGGGCTTTATGCCTCAGCTATAGTGCAGATGGTGAAAGCAAGTTACTGCTAAAAACAATCACCCTGTGACAGTTGCCTACGTGTCTTTAGTTGGTATTGAGGCACTTCAGTGTGTGACTTCACTTACCAAGGATAGAGGAGTTGTCAGAATACGGGTAACCAGAGTTATCTTGGATTTGCCCAGAGAGTAACCCAGCTGAAGAAATGTCTGGAGTGCCACCATTCAAGATCTTGAAAGAAAAAGCAGAAGCCATGTTTTATGCATGAAACATTCCACTAAGTCTTAAATTGCCCCTGTATTGGGATTTTTAATACAGGGAAGATGGACTTCCTGCAGAAAAGACCACCTAAAGGCTACCTAATCAGACTAGTTATAAACCAGGAACGGCTTCCTCTGTATTATGCCCATCAAGCAAGTGTCACACAGACAGTATATGGCCCCTAGAAAGTAAGAGATAAGTCCATAGTACATGCTAAGCTTCTGAAAGTAACTTCTGAAAAGCTACTAGAAAAAGTCCTTAGGGGATTTCTGTGAGTCGTCTTTGTAATTATTCCATCTGCAAGTGATAGTAATTACAGCTAACTAGAGAATGCTTTTGAGTTTACAAATACAGTACATGTAAAGTACCGTCAACTAAGATCCTTCATTTTAGGCTATAATCCTCCCCGGTAGAGACCGACTGCCTGAGCTGAGCACTGCTCCTGCACCACAAGCCTAACCCTGTTTTGGTGCGGAGCAGCACTGCGCGCACCACAGCTCACCAGAAATGAGACCACCTTCTGGGGATTCGTGAATCGCAAGGGAACAGCTGAATGTGAACCACAGCTTTGAACTGCTGAGATGTGTGGACGCTGGAAGGTAAGTACTTGTGAGCTCCCTTCTGAGGGCAGCATCAGCTGGAACTTGTATTGTTTCTAGCAAACGTAGTCTTCTCTTTCTCTAAGGAGCAATACTGAAGGAATACCCTATTAGAAATACCCAACTCTCCACGTGTATTTTCCTTTGTTCTGTTACAGTAGCCCTTACTAGATGTAGCTGTCGAATTATTGCAGGGCAGAAGCAGCAAGAGTAACTGTTCCTAGAATTGTAACTCAGTTTGTTCCAACTTCAAGTTTTATTTCAAAAACAAAGCAAGCCAGGAGTACACAGAAATAGTTACTGTCAGCTGTATGCTCCAGTACAAGCAATTCTTGTGTATAGGCGTCATCATTTCTGGGGGAAAAAAGTAAGTCTGAGGCAGCGTTTGAATGCACAGAATAAAGATTTGGATAAGTGCTCTTCTTGCCTTGAATATACCTACCGTAAGCAGCAATTTACTAGATGACTTAAATGCAGCCAGTACAAGCGTTCAGGTGGGTAAGCGTTGGTAATGGTACGTGAGTGCTACTCAAGCATCTGAGAACAAGGCATGGTACATGGTATTGCTTTAAAAATAAACTGTCAGTGCACAGTAAAGCATCTGACGATTGCCATATTTCGTGCTACAGCAGCACAGTAAAACTGTTGCGATTCATTTGAGCCCAGTCAGTGCTCAAACGACAGCACTTCCAGCGTTCACCAGTGTGTGGTGTTGAAGAGTTTTTGGAGGATCAGGAGATACCAGGAGGGCTGTTTCTTACAGTTAAAAAAAAAAAAA
>VYZM01016749.1:223505-244915 GCA_013398915.1 Dromas ardeola
AAAAAAACAAACATCTCCTTACTGCACTTCCTCTCAAGACTATCGGCTCTATTTCCTCTCAAAGTTCACTACAAATCAGCTGACACACCAGACACACCCTGAGACAAATTCCAGCAGGCAGATTCTGGCAGTTTGGATCCGGGCCCTTTTTTACATAGTCAGCAACTGAGCCTAAACCACAGGCAACCCGGAACAGCCTCATCTGGGCAGTCTCAATCATCTTGACAAGGAAGGGACCCAACCAAGCCCTCTCAACCAACACAACATAACCCCTCCATTAAGACCCGTCAACCACCATTTTTCCTTTGACGATGTCAGTTATTTTAAAGGTGACCCAGGTCATGTCTCTCTGCTACTTAAGAAAATTCAAGCAATCTCTTATGAAAAAGATAAGAATTAGCCTTTTAGATAAGTAATAAAATTGATGTTTGAAAGAAGATACCACACTGGTACAAGTTCACAAACCTTTTCCAAGAAGCAAAGCTTATCAAAAGCTTGCTTTCTTATAAACACGAAAGATCACATACAGAAGTATTAACTCAGCAGAATGTGTCCAAGTATATGCTATCAAAGCCTGATGCAGCCTGTACCATAACTTAACTATGTAGTGTTTGCAAAAGTTTTCAAACCAAGAAGAAGATAGCAATTACAAAGTCCAGTTTAAAAACAAGACAGCATATTCTTCTGAGGATTACACATACACATTCCCCTAACAAATGGGCAGAAACGATCCCTGGATTTTTATAGTAAGCCATATTTTTGGAGGTTTGGGTATTTGTTTTTTTTTTTAAATTTCATCAGTAATACTGAATAAATACACAGTAATAGCTTTGAGCTGGGTCTCAAGAACCAAAATAACGTGCAGTCAGGATTTAGTAGAGAGCTGAATAGAACAGTCATTTCTTGTTTCAATAGTATTTACACTGCTTTCAGTAAAGCTGTCAGTAAAGCAGTGTGGGACAGTGACTTATTATGGAAGTTATTACAAGTATTCTTACCTCTGATCTACAAAAACAAATTTCCCATCTATTGCATGTCGAGAAACATACTCCGTAGGTTTCACCCTGATCTCACCGTTGACTGGCTGTGGTACTACATGAGGATGCAGCCGTCCAATTGCAACAAGACAGCTTAAATTACAGCCCTCATTATCTGGTTCATTATCTTCATCTAGTCCCATTTTTGTTGGTGGCCAGCTTTTTAAATATCCTGTACTATGAATAGTGCAAAAGCTTTTGCGGTCTGCTGTAAAAAGAAAAAAAGAAAAAAAAAAAAAAAGGCAGTTAGGTCATGGATCTTGAGAACTTCATCTCAGTTCTGCTAATAATGTGCCTCCTCTCTTATCCAGGAACTTTGGGATACTGTTCACTAAGGGATTTTTCATCACTCCTGCTTCAATGCAGCTAATCTGAGAAATTCAATAAACAATTTATCTCTGCAAAACCATTGTTTATACTGAAACACCACACAGTTCAGACCAAGGTTGCTTTTGATAATCTTTAAGTAGAAATTGCATCACATTTTATTGTTTCAGCGAAGGATGCAAATAATCTAAAGGATAGTTGGAAGAAATTAATATGTTAATAAATAAGACTCTTTTTCCACTTAACATGAGGCTCCAACAAAAAACAGGCACAATTTGTTTGGCAGAATATAACCTGTTTGGGGTATAGAGGGGACAGCTGTACATAGAGGTGAGGATGAAGATTCACAATGTCGAGTAAGTCAGGATCTGAAAGGGGAACTCCTATTCCTCAGCACTGAGCAGACCATAAAACTGCAAGGGAGACAACTTTTATAGAGAGGCAGAGTTAAAAGGCTTATGCCAAGCCGCACGAACTGTTTTCCTCAGGGATGAGCACTAAAACACAATCCAAGGTTCAAGCTGTGTCTGAACCCAGCAGGCAGTACTTGGGGCAGCTGGCACATCCAGAGACGAAACACTGAAGCTGCGCTCTGTTCTCTAGTTGACACGTTCCACTAACTAATACCAAATCTATAATTCAGAGTACTCAAAGAAGAAACTTCCAAATTTGGACTAAATAGATATTCCAACATGTCTAGAATAATAGCCTGCAGAGGCAAAGAATATCACCAACTTTGTTAACGTTATGACCAAATACTTCTGGTGTAGAAATGCTATGTTTCCAGTACTCAGGATGTACCAAAACCACAGATGAACTCAGAATAAACTCATTTTTTTAAGCTGGATATCCATCCAAATATCACTTGTCAAATATGGAGCAAAGAAATAGAATGGGTAACAGCTCCTCTTTGTTGGAGACATTGGCTAGAAGGTCAAGGCTGAATGTGATATAATCATCAATGTCTGAAAGAAGATGCAGTAACCACACCAGAAAAAAAAATAAATCAAGAAAGCAGAGAGAAGAATTTGGCTTTATGTGCTAATACAGTGTGTAAGAGCTGCTACTTGGTGATTTGGGGGGAGAGGGGAGGAGGAAGTATGAAGCAGTAACAGACCTAGACATAGTTCAATATCTTAATAAGAAACATTGACATTGTTCAATAAATGTAAAAAATTTAACCACTGCAAATGAGCAACTGTATTAAAAAAAGCCTGACAGCCATTACCTTTGGTAATAAAATGCATAATTCTTACCTTTCTTCTTTGAACAGGTTGAAGGAAAATCCTTGTCTTCTACTTTGACTGAAGGTCTATTGCACTTCATCCTACAAAAGAAGGACCGTCTGGCTCCAGAACACAGTCGTGATGGCCCGGGTGTTATATCAGTTTTAACTGGGAGTCCAGCTGCAGCAAACAGAGGAAGTGAGGAAGCCGCCTTTGTCAGGTAAAGAGTTAACCACACAAACGATTACATCACACAACCCAACTGTACGATGTTTCAACTTTGCTGGGACTTTCACAGAAGCCCTTTTATATACTTCTTCAGATGCAGAAGTCCTATTTTGGAGTTTTTCATAAGGGAATATGTGCAGGACTCAACTGACCATATCAACATTAGAATTTGTGATTACACTTTCTAGCGTGAAAATATTGACGCATGCTTGAGAACACAGGGTTCTAAATGCAAAGATTAGCTGAAGATTATAAAAATCCACACAAGTTTTGCAATAAATGTGATTTCTTTGAACACTAATCAACTGATTAAAAACAGAGAGAGAGAGAGATTATTTACCCATAACCAGAGCAGTACTTTATACATATAGCCACTCAACAGCCCCATGACCCTTCAGACTGGAAGGCTTTTCTATCACAACACCCACCCCAGAGAGCACATATGCATGCCTAGAGCAGAAGAGGCCCAGTGACATTCCAGGTCCACCTCAACTGGTGTGTTCCCAAACATCAGGTTTCTTCATTGTTCTGATGGAAGGGGGGAAAAAAAGGTAGCAGGGACTGCAGATCCCCAAGATCTCCGGTTATGCGCAAGAAGCCTCTAGCCTCAAAGAAGTATGTTCATATGAACATGCCCTGACCTTTACCATATTGTTGCAGGAGAGTCTTAGATTCTTTTCTGTGGAAAGTCACTGGAGAAACACAGTACTAATACACACACCAACTCTGGGAGCCAACAGCAGAGTGCTGGTACAATGAGAGCTCCAGGAAGATGCCTGGCATGCATCAGGAGCACATGTTATCAGCAATGCCAGTGATGCAGCTGGAGCTCCAGGGGACCTGGATTCAAGAGCTGATGGAGGATTCAAATCACATAGTAACTTTTCCACAGCCTGCTCTCCACTTCAACCATTTCTGCATGGGAATGTCTATAAACAAACAGCTATAAACAGGTACAAAAACTTGTAGGGCCCTATAGACTTTTAACATAAGGAGGAAAACAACGATAGCAATGTTGTAGTGTAAAGTTTGCCTCCCTTAACTTTAGAACGGAGTGAGGTCATCTCAAGGAGGTCAGACTGTACTGCACCACACACACTCCAAACTGCTGTTCAGTGAGAGTACAAGCTGTGCCTGAGTCACTCATGCCAACATAAAAATAAATACATACATACTAGTAGTCTTAAGAAGATGAGTTCTTGAAATTCTACCAATCAGTCTATCATAGCAGATGGGAAGACTGTAATTCATAGTATTTATTTTTGCCCTAACTTTGTCAGAGGCATACAAAAAAAGGAACTAGCACTGGATATACATGCTTGAGAACTAGACAAAACCAGGAGCCAGAAAAACTTCAGCTGATCCAGCTGGAGCCTCTAGGCTCACTGCCCTGGAATGATCTCTCTCAGTTTCAGTTTCTGAAGTTGAGCTGGTGGCTTCTTTGAGATGAGATCCTGGAAATTTCTGTTCCTGACAAGCACGAGACTTAATGACCTGAAAATCTGCAGTTGTAAGATACCATCTTCTACTTGAGCAATGCAGACTCCTGTTACGAGAGTGAATTTAAACACCCACTCACCTCAAAAGCAACGCAGATACAGAACTACTTTAAAAGACCAGAGTGAAACAGAGCTAAGATACATAGCAGGAAATTATTCCAAGGACCAGGTTAAAAACCTTATAAAAGAAAGGTTAGGTCATTGATGGAAGTGTCAGTAATAAATAAGTAAGTAAAATCCTGTATCTTGACTGACAGCTAAGGATAACCAAAATAATACCGAGTGTATTCTGACCATTGAGAATGACAGATTAGAACAAATGCTTCAATGGAAAAAATTAAACTTTTGATGCCTGGAAAAGAGAGGATACCTCACAGGTGAAGCTAGTTAAACCAATGCAAACATACTGCAGTGCATGCCAAACCTACTAGCTTCTACCTTCAGATAGCTGTTTCTTCTCTTTTTTCGTTGTTTTTTTTTCTTTTTTTTTTCCTGTCTTTAAGTTAAAACTTCCTTGGCATGACACACAATTCAAACAGCACACCCCACAAAAACTTTCAATATTAGGCAAATATTCAGACTACATGACACTTTTTCAAAAGGTGGTAATACTTACTTTTTGCATCTATAAGTCTTTCTCGTGGCGCAGTGTCAGAAGAAGAGAGCTGCTCCTTCACTTTGGCAATGTCTTTAGGATGAAGGTAATCAAATAAACTTTGACCAATCAAATCATTCTGTAGAGATTGAATATTCAGTCAAAATTTAAAATAATTGTTCAGTATATTTTCCCAATTTTAGCATCCTGTATTGGGTTTGTGTGGCAAGGTTTTAGTAGCGGGGGCGCTACAGGGGTGGCTTCTGTGAGAAGCTGCTAGAAGCCTCCCCCATGTCCAATAGAGCCAATACCAGTGGGCTTGAAGAAGGACCCACCGCTGGCCAAGGCTGAGTCCATCAGTGACAGTGGTAGCACCTCTGGGATGATACATTTAACAAGGCGGGGGGGGAAAAAACCTGCACAACAGCAATTGCAGCTGGAGAGAAGAGTGAGAACATCCCATGTCTAAGTTGAAAAATTCACGTGAATTGGAAGAACTTTAGACTGATTTTTCCATATTTGCTTACACTCCCAATTAGAGAACACTTCTACAAGCCAGAGGGTAAATCCCTGATCAGAATGCATCAATCAGTGAAGTAAAGTTAGTTCCTTTTCACCTCCTTAGTTTGAATGGAAACCAGAAACAGTCTTCTCTAAGGACATGGGAAAGAAGAGCTCTTTCTCAGCTTTCTGAGAAACAGAAACAAATCTCAGCTTTCAAGACAGACTATTCACATAAGTACCCCTCCATATAAATGCATAATCATAAAAAGCTTTCAAGTTTTTAAGCCCCTTCCTGCCCATGGCAGGGGGGTTGGAACTAGATGATCTCTAAGGTCCCTTCCAACCAGAACCGTGCTATGATTCTATGATTATTTAAAATGGAAAAGAATACCTGACTGTAGTTGAGGATCTTGAAGACAGATTCTGAAACAAACAGTATCTTCCCTCTGTCACAGCCCACAACAAAAAGAAATCCATCTGCTGCCTAATTATGGGGGGGGGGGGAAGAAGTTATACATCCTCATTGCATCATTATAACCTTTAAAAACACTTTGTATACAGTAGAATTTTTACACTAGGAGAGCTGTCTTAACATTTAGAGATAACTGAGTCAACAGGCAAGATACGAAATTACAATAAAGTTTTCTTTGCATCTGCAAACAATTTTGGCATCATTCTGGGCACCATGCCCAGAATTTAAAGTCACTTCTATGGAAAGAAAGAATCCATGTCTTGTCCAATAATATTATGATTCTGTTCAATAACGCCTTCAAATTAAAATATTATTTTAACTGTATTTATTCCATAGTTCCTCTTTTAGAAACCAAACATAACCTGGATATTTATTTATGTGCCTGTAGGCAAGTAATTTCCACTTCAATAGTACTCTTTTTCAGTCCCATACAAACATGCAGGATTAGGCTGTAGTTTTCTAGCTTTAGAGTCACAATGCTGCAGAAATTAAATTCTGCATATGCTGCATCTGGACACCGCAGTGCTTCGCAAATGACACAAGCCACTAGAACAGCTTAACTATTGACAAGTGACACATACTCTCCATACTATAAAAGAAATATACAGCAAGCAACCAAACATACTAAGTCATGTTACATCAGTGACCTCAAAAAAGGGTGTTTATTTTATCATTGTACGCTGAAAATCATGTCAAGGTAGCCCATGGCAGAAAGTCTGCAAGAAAACAATTTATGTAATTTTGGCTCATTTAATGAAATAACTGAAGATTCTGATGGTTACCATCAAAATCCTCAGATGCCCCTCTTAAATTATTCTGCTTAAATTAAGAGACGTTAGTCATCATTAAAACTCATTGATTTATGCAGTAGTCTTGCAGATTTCTATATTATCCTCCATAATCAGAACATTCTTAAACTGAGATACAAGGCAGAAAAATACTGGTGTTTTGCTTTGGGACAGTTGTATCTACAGCCATTAATGTCTCTTAATTAAAAGCTGAAACATACCCTGAGAATAAGATGTTTTAATTCATCATCTGATAGAAAAGCAGGCTTATAGTTTGCTTCTGTGTATGGGTTTGTAGCACCTAAAGAAAACAAACAAACAAAAAATTCCCTTATCAAACTTAACAATACACACTTAAACGAGCAATTTTCCTCTGACTCCTTCTCACACTGTTACTCATTGCAGGTGTTCTTTAAAATGAAAGTTGCTTTTTGGTTTTGTTTTACTATCAAGATGAGCTCTGGTGGTATTAACTCAGAAAAGGATGAAGCTTTTTTCTAACACACAAATACTGCATTATGTGGTAATGCAAATTAAATGCTTTCTGAAATATAAAAGTGTTTCTCAACATATTTTTAACCCAAATGCTGTGCTTGATCTATGTTCTATTTCAGAATTAGAAATGAAAAAAAAAAAAAGAGATTAAAGAATAAAAACCTTCAAACTATTTCTTCTCTTTATAACTCAGTAAAACACGACAAGGTCATGTAAACAGATTGTCAGTTAGGAACTTAGAAATCAGTTCTCTCCTTCCATACCAAAGACAAAAAACCAACGTTACAATGACATCATCTCACAATGCCAAAAGCCCAAAATTAGCAACAAATGAGGCAGCTATTTATTAAAGAGTAATTCTTCTCATTCTATTCCCTTCATAAAGGGAAAAGAGAGTCAAATTAGTAACCACTGAAGTGCTAAGAAGTACCAACCTAACCAAATGACAGTGGCAGAAAAAGTTAAACCTTTCAAAAACGCTAGGATAAATACGATTGGAAGACACCAGGTCTCCTAGAAACTTGAACACTGACTCTTTCTTTAAATTAGCTGCATCACTATCTTTTCTCAGGGGCGTATTTCTTGAAGGCTTAAGCTTTCACCATCATCACCAATTGCACCCAAGCACTGATTCACTCTTACATGAAACTGCAGGACATACAGAAATTCGCAAACTCTTCCAAACCTGTGTGTTTCCCTTCAGGTGCTTGTAACAGAAACTGGTTAAAAAGACTAAAATTGAACTTTCAAAGTACTTTTCATTCTTTCACACAGAGCTAAAGGTATGAAAACAAAACCTCAGAAGCCCTGTAGAAATATCAGCTACACCTAAAATCTAACCTCCCTATCCAACAAGTTTTGCACATTGCCTGCCCAAGAGCAGGGCTCAGCACTACACAAGATTCAAGCATGCACTGCCACTTAAGCCCTGTGTTCCCTCCTGCCTCAGCTGCCTTCCTTTTGTTGAATCTAGTGATGGTGATCAATCAGGTCAGACGATGGAAAATTATTCTTTTCCACCCCAAAATTGGAAATGGTAATCCCATGTTGCCATCCTCCTCTAGTCCTGTCCTGCCCTGGCCCCCCTCCACCCCAATCAACTTACCACGTAATGTTTTCATATGCTGGACAGCCATTCTCAACACAGTGAGTTTATCTAGCTTTCGAGACATAGCGTTGCACGTTGGTACCAAAGATGCCAGCTCATCTATAAAACTGTTCATTTTATCTCTACGCCTTTTTTCAATTTGACTGTGAGCCTCCCTAAACAAGTAAGGTGGTGAGGAAAAACAGAAAAGCATGAGAAAATAAGTCATATTAGAAAATCCCCAAATCCAGTATAATAAAACAACAAAAATAACCTCCTCCTGATAATTAAGTTACCCTCTTGAAAAGGACCATCCACACACAGAATTCTTCAGACCTTTTATGTTCATTATTTGGGTGAGTAACAGTTATTAGCATGTACGTTCTTAGCACGTACACTGAAACATAACTGGAATCATAAAGGTCACAGATAAGCAAATTCCAGTGTATATAAATATTCAATAAAGCATTCAATTAAGAATTTGTAATCAGGATACTATATGAATGTACCAAGTATTGAAAACTACCTTTTTCTGTGGCAATATTAGTCTTCTACTCATCCTACAGCTTTCCATTTGAAGTATTTGAGATACATCTGAACTAAACTCTTCCTAACCAGGAAAAATTATGATAAACACTAAGTTATTTTATTTTTGTTTTCTAGTTTCCCATATTAAAGAGTCACTGTTAACACTTTTATCTCACTATTGAATTTGAAAGAAACAAGATTAAGAATGTAACATTATCAGAAACGTATAAAGACTTCAATTTCAACGTTAATATTAACAGAAGTGACTCAAATCAAGTTACCTACCAAGTTAGCATTTTCACAAAACTATATGCAGTTTATACATGAAAAATATTAACAGTGCAATAATACAGAAAAATAAGAGAAGGTCAAAGCTAGAATACAAAGATTTCTAGGATAAGAAACATGTGCAAATATTTCATATATCACAAAAGGCAAGAGATCAATTGTTTTCAATATATTTGTTTAGAGTATTACCTTGCATTTTTTATTCTGCCTTGTTGGTCTGTGTACTCCAATCTGTTGGGAAATGGTATCACAAAGTTACAGTGTTGAAAACACAGAAAACAACTCTTCTAAGGCATCTTACATACCTACTGATCCTCATTAAAATATTCTTTTAAAAAATTTTAATATTTATTTAACCTTTCTTTCAGAAAATACCATTATTTATAATACGGTGGCTCTAAGTGTTAACAATCTTAACCCTTTGTCCCAGCAAAGAAACAAACAATCTGGGACACCACCACAGTGACACTGAAAACAGGTATCTACACACAGGATCCTATGTCAGTACTGCCGAGCAAACATTTTAGTGACTGTATCAATAGTACCTTCCATGTTGGTCATCTTTATCTGTATCCATACCTTCCCTGCAGAAACAGAATAAAGCAATACATCACAAATTAAGCAGAATTAGCAAAACTGTTATCAAACTATCGTAAAATCAGAATAAAGTATTCCTGTCATCTTTAAATCCTAAATACAAAAATAAGAAAAGTGAGAACCTGGAAGGACCAAAGAAGTTGTGTGGTCTTTGTAATATTAAAACATTTTCTTAAATTAGTTGTGTCTCCTTTGGAGCTAACAAAATGGCACAGTTTGATGTGTTTGACAGTAAAACATGCTGCAGTTCAAAGATATCATCTGTTATTAAAATGTTTTTCAGTTAACTAGAGGGAAAAGAAAAGACCATATCCAAGCAGATATTTTTCATGCCTCCATCAGAAACAGGGCTACTATCTTGCATTTACTGTAGTTAAAAGTTTGACCAGAGGCAGTTATCAAAGTGCCCAGCATAAAATTCACAAATTGCCCTGAATTACTTTGTGCAGATGCCAGTGTGTTCTACACTTTGGTTTGCCTCATGGTAGTTGATTTTTGGGTAGGAGATGGTAATAATGTAGACCAACGAACCACTGGAAATGGCCAAATGTATGGACAGAATGAGAGACTGTATGAAACTAACCAGGCACATTTTAAATTAGTACAACTTCCAGTGTAGATACATGGCTTACATTATTTTTTTTCTCCAAGTTGAGACAAAAGTAAGGAAGGAGTCATGAAGAATAAAAAGGATCCCCCTTATTACATTTTAATATTGTAACCATATATACAGAAATAAGGAGAGGTAAGTGTTTCATAAATGTATCTGGTGAAAAAAAAAAACTTGAATGTCTAAGGCTACAGCACTGTTAGACAAAAGAATTAGGAAGAGAATGTTTTGATATATAAATCTGTACAATTGTGCTTAAATAGACACTCTTAAGCCTGATTTATTCTGGTTTAATTTTTACCTGCAAATTTTAGGAAAAGCAAGGAAGCCAAGGAAAAACACTGAACATCTTTTTCAACTGAAACCAATTATTAAAATATTTATACTTACTCAAAAGGAAAGCCATCAAGTCTGAAAAGAAAGAAAAATAAAGTACACCATATATAGGAAATAAGAATAATGTCTCACATTTTCTGTTGAAATTCTCAAGCTAATTTATATTCTATTTGAAATGAAAAGCACAATGAAAACAAGACAATAGCAGTGAACATATTCTAAGGAGACAAGCTTGTTCAAATGAACCTACTTTCTGAAAGAGTAATTCTACTTTTTAAGAAAAGATAGCATAGTTTATTACACTTAATATGAAAAACTAGTAAAACGACTAACCTAAATTATGTTATGCAAATCACTGAGATATTGTTTCATCTTCAGAAATAAAAGATCTGTGCTTTATGCGTGTTGCCTTTGTGGTTAGATAAATGGAATTTCGGAGGACTCTAAGGCCAGAAATAAAAAAAAATTTTAAAAAAATAAAATTAAAAAAAATAATAAAAAAAAAACGTATCCCAAGTTTCTCAGTTTTTGATTCTGCCCAGCAGGACAGAGGAACATTTTCTTTCAGTCAGTACTAAAGTCCTAATGCTGAACTTTATACAGACTTTATGATATCATAAGGAAATTCAACAGAATTTCTACATGCAAGCTAACTTCTGGCATCACTTCAAGACTGTAAAGTGATCTGAAATACCACTGAGCTTTAACAGGTTAAGAGGCTATGTTTTATAAGATCCCTATGAAAAATCTTCTCATATTAGCCATTAACATACCAGTTATTCCTGTTCAACTTGGCCATTAGCTTTCTTAAAAATAAGCATGGTAGTTTTTCATATATTACTCATTGCACTTTTAAATCAATTATCTTTGTGATTAGTTTTTAAAAGAAGTCTGCATAGTGCTAAAGTTTTTCTCAATTTGCACATGTGGGTTACTGTTTTAGTCAGCAGCCCAAGGCACTTGCGATGCTCACAATGAAGTGGCATGCAGGTCTAGAACAGGACTTAGAAACAAGGCATCAGTTTTCCACTTGTGACGCCACCTTTAGCTACAGGATGCTTGTTGTGACAAAATTCATTTTAGCCTTAGAAAATCCCAGAAAGCAAAATCTAAAGAGAGGTAACAAGGCAAGTTACAAATGCTTCAGGATAGTTTTTCTTCTCATATATTATTTCAACTGAAAACACTACTCCCATGAAAAGAAATCAACTGTTTAGAGACCTGTGCATGAAGTCTTGGATTCCAGCATTTGACTAAAACAGACCACAGTGGAGAACAGACAACCTTTCCTGAAGTGAAAGCAATAGGTTGGACAGGAGTGGCAGGAGAAAGGATTGAAAAGAAGCTGGTGAGGAGAGCTGAAAGCACAGCTGATCAATATGGTTGCTTGGACTTCAGAGGTGAATGAAGAACCACACTAAAACAGTCAGTTTCTTCCTTCCTTATTCCCTGACTTCACTGATAAATGAAGCATAAAACTGGGCACTCAGACAATTTATGTAAAAAATAAATTGTTAACGGGCAGCAAAAGCTGAAGAGTAGCATTTCTGAACATTTATTGATACATACATATAGAAGGAGGGATCAAGGAAGTCTACCTTTAAAGTTCTATTTTAAAATAGGAATATTTACTAACCACCATTTCCTCTGCAACATAACATGAACTGTGGCATGATGACAGCTGTTGTAAACTTATTTTACTTAGGATTCAAGGAAACGGTGTTTTCACATATTTAATAAAATGCACACAGAACCTAAAGGGCAGAATTATAACTTACAAGAGCAAGCTGTCTTTTGGAAAAGAGGACTTGAGCAATGCTTCCTACCCAGAAGAATAAAGATGGAGAAATCCTTTCTAGAGAAGAGGAAGTTGGTAAGATTGAGGCTGTTCACTGAATTTTGTAGTAGTCAATTCAACTAGAGGGAGTCACGTGCTTTTCAGGAAGACTAAATGCATATTAGAGAAGGCACGTGCCGTATGTTTGTGGTCTTTAAACAGTACTTAACATTTTGCACATAAGTTCCCCTAAAAAGAAGTCCTACACATAGAGAACCTGTTCTGTCGTGCTCTGCATGCATTAAAAATTCTACCCCTCCCTGTAGAAAGAACTGTCAACAATCCAAAGGCCCAGAATGATAAAATTTGTGCTAAGGTACATAAAAATGAACTACATAGCTGTATTAATAATGGATGGGACCCATTCACAAGTTACCCTGCAGCTAGACTTTGTAAAGTTACAACACATATGAGGTTTGCACAGAGAGTAAATAGGTCAGTCTTGGTGTACCCTAATGCAGAAGAAATTACACATTTGGAAATATGACAAACTTTACTATGACCTTCACTATTCTAAAGCAGAGTTGGTGTGATTTCTTTCCATTTCAAACACCTGCCCCAAGACAGAAGCTATGGCTTGGACACTGCTTCTGAGCACTGTTATTAGCAAGCTTCCCTTAAGGAGAAGCAGCTTTCTTGAAACAAACCCACATTCTACCACTGATTCACAAGCAATAAAGTTTTTATTTTGTCAGGAGTAATAGCCTACAGTGGAGGACTAACACAAGATTAAATCAGTTGATTAAATGAAAGCCAGACCTACTGCCGCAAACCAGAGACTACTCAGATTCATGTTCAACTGGGAAAACAAAATAGCTTCATCAGGCAAAGGTTGGCAGCACATTGATAGGAAGTGACTAAAAACGCAAAAAATAGGTGAAGAAAAGGAACTATCCTCAGTTTTGCTTCTGCTTTTTAATGAATTTACTATCTTCCCTCCCACTAGTCAGACATTCTGTTTTCTAGGTAAATGGTCAATATAATCAACCTTCACACTGTACATTTCATCAGTATTTTTTTCCCCCCTCATCAGCCAAAGCCTTCTTTTCTCAGCCTTACCCCATTTGATAGCCCTCAATTCTGGCTGCACCAAGATAAAGGCTTTATTTGTATTGTTAAATAATGAACTTTCCTCTTAGTGCATAGTAGCTTTTTTCCTTTATTAAAACCTTTACGACAGGTTGTCAAGAAAAGGTTATTTAAAAATTGCTATACATATTTCTATCGTCCCCCCCACTGTACTGTTTTGTTACAACCCCTTTTTAGCAGTGTTAAATCAAGAGAAATCCAACTTACTGATAATCAGTAGAGCTTCCCTTTCTTTTCCTATTACAATCCATTCCTGAAGTGCTAAGGGAACTGGAGATTAAGTCAGCAGGGTCTGGTGACATAAAGTCACTAATTGTAGAAGATATGTCCATCCTTTGGTCTGCCATTGGATTGTCTGACATTGAAAAGAAAAAAAAAAAGTCACCAAAAAAATGCATTAATAGAGGCAGAAACTTACATATTTTTAAAGGAAAAAAAACCCCAAATCTCAAACTTAGTATTCTTAAAAACTGCAAAAAAAAAATAATTCACAATTCTATTATTTCCTCTTGCTGTAAAACAGAAAATACAGAATTTCTCCTTTTCCAGCTACTAGTGTGTTGAATATTGCATACAAACCATGACCATTCTTAAAACACATTAACAGAATTGTTTCTAAAGAATTGAAAGCGTGATCTTTAACTAAACCAGGTTTACTCCTATGTTAACTGGCCAGCCAACTGCTTCTACCTAACATAAATAAAGGATAAGTTCTGTCTGTCTTTTGCTGACTGGGAACTCTAGTTTTCGTGTGTCTCTCCATTTGAAAATTGTATTATCAAAGTTCATAAGCTTTGAGAGTTCTAATTCCACTGAATTTCATGGAACAGAATTCAGAAGATCTCCATAGAAAATCAGGTTAAATAAACATGTCCACCACAGCACACGCCACAAATAAAAAATTAACAACCCAGTGATGGTCTAAGAAGAATAGTTAAAGGTACAAACAAATCTAATTAGCTTTTTCACGCAAAACATATATTTTTTAATCCTCTAGACTACAAACAATTATATTGTTGGAAGAAACCCTGTGGAAAGCTTATTCATTACTAAATGGCATCAACTGTGAAACAGAAGAGTTTTTACCTGAAAGCCTTGGAAGCCTAGATCCACCTGGGGAAAGTCGATGATGCTCAGCCTGAAGCAGCTGATCACCTTAAAACTCTTCCATGCCTCATATTCTGTTAGTCAAGTAGTTTTAAAAACCTGAATGAGAAGAAAACCAGCAAGCTTAAAAAACATTTTCAAAACAAGTTTGTTTAAAAGAATTGGTTTTGACACAGTTTACAACAGCAAACAAATGTTTTCTACTCAAGGATGGTATTTTAATTTCCTTATAAAGTGTAGAAGCTTTATCCATCATCAAAAGGGTCAGATGTTGGGATGTGCACCTCCGATGGACCAGGCTTTGAAATAGAAAGAATCTCTTCAGCATCACCTCCTTTTGGGCCCTGCTGCTTATCATTCATTCTTTGGTCTTTGCATAAAACCCCTCTGCTTACAATGATCAGATCTGAACATATTTGTCGTCAGATGCTACCCCAATGAGTCAAACTGCTGTTACAGTGCAAAAGACAGACTTTGCCCTTCACTCCTGGCTGCCTCACTTCTAAGGCAGCCACAGCAGTAAGACAGTTTGAGCTTGGCTAACTATTTTATTTTCCCTTGTAATAGCAGTTGGCATTTTCAAAGGAAAGAAGGGTTAAACATTTTTCTATTCTGCAGGCTTAAGTTTTAAATAAAATCCACGCCCCACACTATAGCTCAAGTCCTCAACTGTGTCTCCCAACTACACTGTAAACTTAGTGGCTGGTGTGCAGGTGTATGTCCTTCCCTTCCAGATTTCTGTCACAAAACAAGTTTTTCAGCAGAACTTACTATGCAAGACTTAAGAACTGTTCTAAGTCTGCCTCTTGCAAAAAAATTCTGAAGTCTTTTGGATGCACTGTTTTCTGGTTAATGCATCTGTGAACATTGTGACTGTCTTTCCAACCTGCGATGACAGCAGAACTTCCCAATTACACAGATCAGCAAGCTCCCATGACACACTCACAAGCTCCCAGGTCAACCAACCAGTATTTTGTCAACATGACCACATTATAACCGATTCTACTGAATCGCATATATAGAATCATAAAGTCATAGAATGTGTTGGGTTGGAAGGGACCTTTAAAGGTCATCTAGTCCAACCCCCCTGCAGTAAGCAGGGCATGTTAAGACATGTTAAGAGTTATGAGACAACAGAAACCTCACAGAGTCCAAAGTCAATGGTACTTCTTCAGCTCTGACAGAATAACAGATTCAGAATTTATTTCAGAAGTTTAAATTATCTAAATCACTGGTCTTGTTACGGTAATAGCACTCAGGATCACAGCTCTTAAATCTAAGGTCAGGCAAGTCATTGCCTTAATACCACCACCTTGGGAACAGAGGACCATTGTTGTTCTAGAAGCAGAGCTTCCAAACCGCTGCTGAGGACTCGTCGTCCATCTTGCCCAACAACTTCTCTGTGGTCCTCTCTCAAAAATGAAAAAGGAGTCAGCAAATGTGTGGGCATACAGGTATAGGAAAGTTAAGAGGCCAGCTGACACCAGAAGGACGCTGACAAAAGCTAAATCAGTAAAATTTAAGTCCAATTATAAGTTTTCATTGAATCCATAACCACAGTTTATTTTACAAGGCTTTCATTCACACTAATACAGTTACTTGTAGATCAGACCTTCTGATACCAGCCTTTTCCTGGTTGTGTGCTTTGTCTCTTACTCAAAGTAGTCCAACGATAAACTCGATTATGTTACTGTGGTTTATGAGATTACTGCAGCTTAATTTACAAGCCACCAGTTAAACCATAGTCACTGACCATTTCTCTGTGCTTGGTTCAGATGTAAAAACATTATCTTCAACCTCAGTTGTTGTGCAGAAGTTAGTTACACAGCTAAACTTTATGTGGCCTGTGGCTAAGCCCTATGAATCCAGCGATAAAAGTACTGTCACACCAAACTACCTGTGATGCCACTTTTTTGTTGTTGTTGTTTAAACACTGTCCAATTGCTGTGCATCCATGATGCACTCTTGGAATCTAATATACAACCCAAGCACTGTATAATGCATGTACTAGAAACAAGTAGTTTCTAATATTTATGGCCCAACCACCCACAATTAACTTTCAAAAGTTCCTGAACACCTCTATGTGTGAGCATACTTGTTGAACTGACATTTTACTGCTTAATATAATTCCATGGACTACTTATGATGACCTCAGACAGACTGTTGGGATGAGGTGGAATTAAAAAGAAAAAAGGGGGGGAAAAAAAAAGGGTTTAACACAGTCCTTTCCCTTTAAGAATCCCTGCAACAGTCGGCATTTTGTAGCTTAATAATCAGAACACTGCACAAGTCACTGGTGTGCTTTAATGCAAAAATAAAAAAAAAAAAATTGCTTTGTTGTTCAATACTCAGAACAAAAATTTTAAAGCAGTTTTATAGAAAAATTCTTGAAATCAAGTATCCATTCAGCTGTGCTATTTTAAATTACAACCAAGTGTCTATATCTGATAGTTTCAAAGCAGCTATTTTAAGTGTCTTGACCATTTAAGCAGAACAAATTACATAAAAAACAGAATTCTCAATTTCTTTTCAAGTCAGCCCTTTCTCTACCACGTCCCAAATGCTCATCCCAGTTCTAACAACCACAGTCCTATATTTTAGCATTACAGGAGTTAAGAATCACACATGTCTCTTGAAATGAGGTTTAAAGTTAAGAAAATGTCAGCCCAATGATCAGAGCAAAAATCAGCATGCCCTGCTATAATAAATAGTGAACGGTTCAGAGAAATGTTTTCTTGCAAGGCTTTCTTAAAATTGTGAAAAATTTAATATTTTAGTATCTTTTCAGCCTCCAGCTGCCAGTTGTTCAATGGCTCAAAAGAACCCTGTATGAGAAGGAACACAAAAGTTACCCATATATGTAAGCAAAGTCCAAATCTTCCATTTATGACGCCCAGACTGTTGCCAAAGTACTTCAAGGACCTACTTGAAAAAATGCCATGTAGTCCACTTCCTGATTAAATTCTTTGTAGATGAGAATCAAATGATAATTTGTCATTCTATTGCATGACAGTGTCTCTCCACAGCCTGTTTGGGACTACTTCCTTCAGGATTCCCCTCCCTTGCATTCAATCTTTCTCCAACCCCCTGCAACAAGGCTAATGAGACAGTAAAAACAAATCTTACTGTTCATCCCTTAAAAAAAAAAAGTTAGATGGCACGTGACTAGCTTAATCATGCAGCAAAGCTGATCACGAGTACATAAACACCTCTGAGCAAATCAAGGTCAGAGCTAAAGTAGGTCAACTACGACTGCCAAGCACCCATCTGGGAGTCAAGACCTCCTTACACAAGCACCACCAGTTTCAGTTACCCCTAGGCAAGAGTCAACTATCTCCAACACACATACATATTTATTCTAAAAGAAACACAATTCATAACTTTATGAATCAGAAGTGTCTCATATCTTAAAAGCACTATTTCGCAATGACAAAGGAAAACTATGGTGTGGTTTCCTTAAGAAGCAATTCAGAAGACAGTCATTGTCCCTATGTGTAATGACTGAACCAAAAACAGCTACTACAGAAAGGAAATCATCTGGTTCCCCTCACAGCAATATTCCACCTCTGAAGTTAACTGTCACAGTACAAACTAGAAAGAAACAGAAGAGCAGGCGCTGTAGATGTTTGTATACTCCAGATGCGCACACACTCAGTAATGGTGGGAGATTTCTGCTCAGCAGCACAAGGACTGCAAGCATCCCTATGATGATCTCAGGATGCACACTGGCACACATGGGCATGGCTGCTGCAAGTAACAAGCAGTTCCTACATCAGAATCTTTATTATGAAATACTCTGTAGGAATCAAGGGAAGATCTTTGAACTAAAGCAGTGGTATGTTCCTTTTTCCTCCAGTACTTAAGGAGCAGCTGTAAGAATACTTCACATTTGCCCAATATATTGACACTATTTTGTTTTAATGGCACGTTTGTGTTCCTTGAGTGTCCTATATTATCTGCAAGAACACCCTGCACTCCCAGAAGATAAAAAGCCCTGCAGCTTCCTCTCACATGCAGATGTGTATCACGGCACCCTCTGGAGCAAAGAAGTGATTTTACCCTGGTTCGCTGGTTGAGGTCATCCTTTTACCACTCACTCATCAGCATGTTTGCCAACCCCAGCAGCCTACAATCCACATCTGAGTTTTGGAACTCTTCCATACCCAAGCTCTCAGCAACATCAGTAGCTCATGTTTTGACCCCGTCCTTAATCACACACGCAGAGCAGCAGTGATTCAACCACCTCGCACGTTAGCGGCTGCTGACACCCAGCCCCTCACAAGAGGGCACAAGCATCTCCTGCTCTGTAGAAGGCAGAGGCACAGCCTTCAGCTGCTCAAGAGACTTACTGTTCAAACAGCTGCTCTCCATCTTTCCTAAGGAAAAAGTAGCAGGCTGGAGGGAAGCATCCCATGAATTTAAACCAGCCACAAAGCTACAAGATGAATCATTTTGACTTAGGGGAAAAAAAGTCTCTAATAAGCAGAGGAAAACTCCACAGGCACAAAGAACAGCTTTCAGCTCTAGGAAGTAAATGTAAAGGCAGTTTCTCAGTACGTCAATATAGTCTCCACATGCATTCCCCTACTGAAAACAAGTCCGTTCATCACTAGCGCCTCTGAGAAAAGACAGAATGAGTCATATCATGGCATCACCCCACAGTAGTTTTCCAGACTGTCATAGTGGTAATGGAGCCACAGGACGAGATTCTGAATTTTGTCTTGTCCATACAGCACTTAAATTTCCAGCTCAAAAGAGGCATCAGATCCCATCTCTCCTTGCATAAAAGGGTAAGTACTTAAAACTTTTACTTCTGGCTATTTCAACAAAGGAATTCTCTGTTGTTCCAAAACCAAGAATAAGCGGTAACTAAGACAACTTTTTCTTGCACTGGGGAGCTCGGAGCTAGACTCAGGAACACAGAATTGTCTCACCGGTGCTCAGTAAATGGGAAGGATCACTTCCCTCAGCCTGCTGGCAATACCACTCCTAACGGTATCCAGGAGGCTGCTGGCCACCTTTGCTGCAAGGGCACCATTGCTGGCTCATGGACCCCAAAGCTGTTCTCCAAACGGTCAGCCCCTAGTCTGTACTGGGGCATGGGGGTTTCCTCTCCAGATGCAGGACTTGGCGCTTCCCTTTGTTGAACTTCATACGGTTCCTGTCGACCCTTTTCTCTGGCTTGTGGAGATCCTTCTGATTGATAGCACACCCACGTGGCATATCAGTCAGTCCTCCCTGTTTTGTATTATCTCTAAGTATGAAGCTTCAAACAACGCGGAAAGAAAGGGAAAGAGGCTGGTTCTTGAAAGAGAACTGAACAGCTTTAACAACCCCCCAAAATCCTAGCTCATGTTCTTCTGTCAGCGAAGCAGATAAATGTTTGTTCAAGGCTGATGCAGTCCCATGGGAAGGCCTTACAGATGGAGATATGGACCACCTTCACAGCAGAAAATGGAAACCAGAACAAAACCAAAGCCAATTCCAGGAATCAAACCTGTTTAGACTGAAAGGGGCCTGTCTGTGCTATGGATGAAGTATTTGCCTCCCCAGTAGGGGACTGGTATGTACCTCTAATGATACAGGTAAAAGTCTAGTGTACAATTCTACAGAACAGCCACTGGGTCTGGAGATTGTATCATCACCTGACCCAGTGACCCTCAGATACAGGAGAGTTCATTTCCTCTCACGTCTCAAGACCATTTTCCTCTCTACCTATTCAGTGAACATCAGCTAAAAGAGTGTTTCAACAGAGCTTGCTAGTTTGCAGTCATTATTGAAAGCTTGGTCTAGTATAAGCTTCTCATCAGCCAAGATTAGACTCTTTGAGTTCTTATACTTCGAAGTAAGCTTACGTTGGCCCGTTTAGATATTTCATTTTGGGCAGCCATCAAAAGGAAACATCTCAAAGGAACTAACCAAGCCCTTGTGAAAAGGTGGTGTTGCACACTCTTGGAAATCAGTACTAAGATGCTGCTGTTACCAAAAGATCTTGGCCTTCTTCAATAATCAGTCCTTCAATACATGTTCTCCTTAGGTTTCCAGAAACTGCTTCCACAGGGAAAACAAAATGGACATGCCTTTCCTGGAAGACCAGGTTTTAAGGGATTTCTGCAGCACACCTACCAAACACAGCTGTTACCTACACAGGAAGCAAACTATAGCCTCTCTACAGGCTTCTGGAAGCAACCAGCACCGGTCCTCACATCACTAGACAATAACTGTAACAGTGGTGAAGTAATCCCTAAGCTCAGCCACAGCGGCTAGAATGAGAGTAACCAGTTCAGATGTCTCTACAGGAGCAGGAACCAGTGAATTCTGCCTCAGAGCTGTGCAAACATTTTACTGGATGCCTTATGACATTTTACAGACACACCAAGATCCCCGCAGGTATTCTAGCAACATATTTTCACATTTCATCACAAATGTCAAGAAGATGGTTATTTTAAGGAGGCTTTTACAAAAAAGTATAACTGTCACACAAAATCTGTAAGATAACAGCTGATCTCCCACAAAGACTAAGAAAAATTACACCAAGAATTACACCCAGGTATAATTATCAAGGCAAGATCCACGTTCAATTAGCACACACCTTCATGCCTTTGGATGCCTTATTTCAACAGGTCCTGCTGATCAAAAACATCAAAGACATCCAGTTTGATTTCACTGGAAATGGATACAACCGAAATGGAATAAAAATCAGTTATGCTGAGAACAGCTGCTTGTAGGAAAAGGACTGAGCTCAGTATCATAAGTGTCT
>VYZM01016750.1:1422-14872 GCA_013398915.1 Dromas ardeola
CCACCACCACCATCACCTCCGCCACCACCTACTCCACCGTCACCATCACCTGCACCACCACCACCACCTCCTCCACCACCACCCAGCCCGAGGCTGCCCAGGATAGCCATCCATGGTGTCGGGGGGAAGAACCAGGACTCAGGACCCTTTCCGAGGGGGAGGAGGACAGTGCTGGTCCTTCCAAGGGGAGGAAGGGCTCAGGAGGAGCAGAAAAGCCCCAGCTCCACGTCCCGCCGACCCCGGGCAGAGGAAGCTCAGCCCAGGCCGGGCACAGGGACAGGGACACCTCCCGGGGGGCCGAGTCCCCAGGACCTGCCTGCGCTGGCTCTGCCCTCCCAGCGCTTCACCCCGGACCTGGCTGTCCCTGGAGCCAGCCGCCGCTCCGGCGCCTGCGGAGAGCCCTGGCCCCATCCCCACCCCCACCGCGGCCGGGACGGGTCCGGCACACTCCGGGAGGGCACGCAGGGACATCAAAAGCGTCACCCCAAATTTGACCCCCAGTTGCCAACCACCGGGGAGGGATGAAGAGCGAAACCAGCCACCCTCCCACAGCACAGGCTGGGGGACCCCCGGGCTCCTCCGCTGCTGTCGGCGAGGGGCGGCAGCAGCCCCCCCTCCAGGAGAAAGGGCTGTGGGGGTGAGCCGAGCCCAGGGGAGAGTTCCCCCCCAAGAGGCCATTTTAACCCCAGGCTGCAGAGGGGAGACGGCAGCAGGACTAACACACCCAGAAGCACCCTGCCTTCGCCCGGGGCACTGGTGGGGCGTACGGGGGGGGGGCGGGGACCCCCACCGGGAAAGCTGGGCTGGTGTCAGTCTGTGGAGCCAGGAGGGCTCTCTGCCCCGGAACAGCAAATACAGCCTGGAGCTAAACACCCCCCGCAAAGGGCCACAAGCCCCAGGCAACCCCGACCACAAGCCCTGGGGAACCATGCGACAGATGCACCCACAGCGGTGGGAGCAGAGATGGGCGCAGGCCCTGTCCCTCCCCTCGGTCCCCCTTTGGGGACAATGTGGCTAAAAACACACAATCTCTGAAAACACCCGTTGACAGTTCCTGACCCAGGGCTTGTCCCCTCGCAGTGACAGCCCCAGCTCCAGCCTCCAGCCGCGGCTGCGTCCATCCCCGCGCAGGGCTGGGAGCACTGAAGGCTGGGGAAACGGAGCAGCCCGCACCACCGCAGCCATGCAGGATCCACATGGATGCTGAGGGGCTGGAACATCTCTCATGGAGAAAGGCTGAGGGACTTGGGTCTTCTCAGTATGGAAAAAAGACGACTGAGGGGGGATCTTATCAACGCTTATAAATACTTAAAGGGCGGGTATAAGGAGGATGGGGCCAGGCTCTTCTCCGTGGTGTCCAGTGACAGGACAAGAGGTAACGGGCACAAACTTGAGCATAGGAAGTTCCATCTCAACACGAGGAGGAACTTCTTTCCTGTGAGGGTGGCAGAGCCCTGGCACAGGCTGCCCAGAGAGGTGGGGGAGTCTCCGTCTCTGGAGACATCCCAAACCCGCCTGGACGCGTTCCTGTGCCACCTGCTCTGGGTGACCCTGCTCTGGCAGGGGCTGAGAGGGGATGATCCCCAGAGATCCCTGCCAACCCCGGCCACTCTGGGATTCTGTGACCCCCAGGGACAAGAACAGGAGCCTTCGGCTACCACCAGTGCGCCCTCCACGTTGCCATCAGGGATAAAAGGGGGCCAAAACCCATTGGAGTCACTGGAAGCCGGCCCAACACCACTGAAGGCACCGCAGTGCTGAGGGAGCGGGACTGAGGGTGACCATGACCCTGCAGCCCTGGGGCAGCGCAGGAGAGGGGTCAAAGCACCACACCGCGGTAACAGACCCGTGCGCTCGCCCCGGCGCACTCCAGCCTTCGCTGTGTTTTGCTGCTCAGGCACAAGAGGAGTCCTGCCCCGTCCCGCCTGGGAATATGGAAGTGCAAGAAAAGCTCCCCTGGGCCTGGAGACCCTGCTGAGAGGCAGCGACACGGGGCTGGGGGTCCTTGCCGAGAAGCTGGGCTGCTGTTCCCAGCCCTGGGCGCCCAGAGAGCGGCAGCTCTCGCTGCACCGCAGCCCACTCCGAGAGACGGCGCCTGGGACAGGGCAGGGGGAGGCGTCCCACTTGGTGGGGCAGCGGCCCACGGCTGGGCTTGGTGCCGCTGGCCTGGCCCTCCACCGCTCAGGAGAGCCGGGAGAGCCCAGCCCTGGAGGGGCTGCGCTCAGGAAGACCCTGGGAGCAGGGCTGGAGCCTGGCCGCCGGAGGAGAGGTGGGTCAGAGGCCCCGCCACCCCCCAGGAGCTGCAGACCGTGACACACAGGAGTTTGCCTGCCAAGGAGGAAGCCTTTTCTCAGCAGCTCATTGAGAAACAGGACTAATAGTAGGCATTGGGAAGGGACAGGGTGGGAAAACTTGGCACAGATGACACAGAGACTCTGCGGAAGGGCTGGATCCTGACATGGGCACTACACAGGGTCCAGGACCTCTTTGTGACCATCACGGATGAGCAAGTGGGACGGGGCACCCAAACAAAGCGCACGCTGCCAGGACAGCGAACTGTTCTCTGCCAGTCCCACGCAGGCTGGGGTGAAGACGGCTGCTAACCCTGCCTGTGGAGGAGGAACCAAGTCCTCCGGCTGCAGTGGGGCCGAATCCAAGGTTTCTGGCAGTTCTGGTACAGAGCCACCTCCTTCCACTGCTTCACGCTCCTTTCCTCACTGCCCAGCTCGGCGGGGTCTGCTCCCAAGCAGGTTCCCTTCTGACACTATGCAAGGATCAACAGCACGGAGAGCTCCTTCAGACAGGCTGGGAGCGAGCGGTGCCAGAGCCAGGACAGGGTTTGTGGGAACATCAGATCCAGCCATTACTCAGGGCAGGATCCTGGGAAGGAGGGAGCGTGTCCTTACCTAGAAACTTCTGAGGGAGAAGAGCTGGCTGTCAACAAAAAGGGAAAAGAACCAGGGAAAAGAACATCTACCTTGGGAAGGGCTGAGACCAGCAGATCTGTGGGCAGAGCAGAGGGTCCGAGGCAGGCGACCCTGCATCAGCCCTCCCAGCCCTGCCAGAAGGGTGGAAGCACCAGGCAGCTCCAACCAGAGGACGGAGACAAGGAAGGGTCGGGGTATGAGACCCGGCCATGGCTGCTGCAGCCACGGCGGGCAGCCCCTGCTCGCTGTGCCACGAAGGGAGCAGGCTCTTGGCAGGACGCCCCGTGCAGAGGCTCCGACAAATCCCCCCCCGGTACCAGATCAGCAGCCCCCAGGAGGAGCAGGGCGCTGGCACGGCCGCGCAGACATACCCAGACAGCTTAGCAGCATGCCAGGCACGCCGGGCAGCCCAGCACCCATCGGGCAGGCACACGGCCATGGACGGCCGAGAGAAGGCCCTAAATTAAATGTAAGGAGGGCTGAGCTGCCAGGCTCAGAGCTGCGAACAGGGGCACGATGCCCAGCTGGACCAAGCCACAAGCACATACCCCAGGAGTCAGGCTGGGGCCAACGCCGTTTAGTGTCCTCGTTAGTGACTTGGACGATGGGAGCGAGCACACCCCAGCGAGGCTGCGGACAGGACAGAAGCGGGAGGAGCGGCACACGCCAGACGGTCGTGCTGCCCTCGGGAAGGACCCAAAGAGGCTGGAGAAACGGCCTCGGGCAGGGGAGAGCAAAGTCCTGAGCCCGGGGAGGAATAACGCTGTGCACCAGGTGGAGGGAGCTGATCCTTCTCTGCCACTCAGCACCAGTGGGACAAGCCTCAGTGTTCATCGACATACCAGAGCAAGCCCAGTGCAGGGCCATAACGATTACGGGACTAAAGCACATGATACGTGAGAAGAGGTTGACAGAGCTGGAGAAGAAAAGGATCAGAACATCTTATCTGTGTGTACAAATACCCAACGGGAGGTGGTAAAGACAGAGCCAGACTCTTAGCAGCGCCCAGTGACAGAGAGCGAGGCAAGGGTACAAACCTAAAATACTGGAACTCCCGTTGAAACTTCAGAAAAAGCTACGCACACACATCCCAAACAGAGGAATAACCTCTGTTACTATGAGGGTAAAGCAGCACCGGCCTTGAGCCTGGAAGAGGTTACCCAGAAAGCAACCAATCTCCGAGACATTCAAAACTCGACTGGATGCGGCACCGAGCAGCCTGTGCTGGGTGAGCCGGGGTTGATCTCCAGAGGCCCTGCCAAGCCCAACTACCCTGCAATTCTGTAACGGTGTCAGAAGAGGAGGAAATAAACCTCAAACGACATGAGCGAGAATAACCACCGAGCTGTGAAGCAGCTTCAACTCGGGAAGAAGCTGAACCGCCTGGGGTTCGTCATCTTAAAGGGGTGGCCAAAGGGAAGAGACCTCTGGAACCACAAGCAGAGAAGGTGGTAACCGCAGAGCTGCTCTTCACTCCCTGCCGGCACCAGCCCCACGGCGGCTGACCAGGCAGCAGGTTTAACACAAACAGAACGTGCTGCAGGTACCACTGCCTGGAGCTTGCTGGCACCGGCCACCGCACGCGTGGGAGAAAGAACAGGCTCAAAGAGGAATAAAATGCTCACGGAGAAGAGGTGCACGGGGCGGTTAAACACAGCTGCCCAGACACGCGCTGCGGGGCAGGAGTGCTTGGACTATCCTGCCATACGTTATCCACTCCCTACGCGTTTCCTAACGATCCGCTGCTGTCTGCTGCTGGAGGGGAGAGAGAGGCTGGGACCAGAGCGCCTGCTCTCAGGCACCCACAGGAGCCAACGGCACTGGCAGCTGCACGGCGACGGGGCACGCTGGGCGGAGGGAGGGAAGAGCTCCTGCAGCCGCGCTCATGCGGGTCCTGACACCCAACGGCACACTGCCGATGGAGCACCAGACCCTGTGCACACCGGGAGCAGGAGAACGCTCTTGCTTATCCGCACTCCTGCCCATGCCGCCTTGCACCTCAGAGACCCCGCTGGGCTGCTGCTCTGAGGGTTCAGCCTCCCATGGCAGGGACGCAGACCCGAGCGATAACCTGCACCAGAGCCGGCGAGGGTAAGGGCTACCCAGGAGCCAGTTAGAGACAGGGCACGGACCCCCCAGCTGGGCCAAGCGCAGGGTGAGCTCAGCGCCGGCCGCCGCGGGTGCGCTGGACACAGGGCAGGGGCGGCTCTCAGACATGGTGGCACAAAGCCGGGAGCGGAGGCAGCTGTGCCTCAGATGAGGGCATCCTGGAGCCCAGACACGCAGCGAGAGCTGGCGGCGGGCGCTGGGGAGCCCTCCTCCGTGTGACAACGCTGCTCGGCCCCACCGCTGGCAGGGGACACGGCTGGCTCTAGGCAGCCCGTCCCGAGCTCCGGCAGGAGGGAGACCCGGGGTGCGCAGCGCAGGAGAGCCGGTCCTGCCCCACTGCTCTGCCCTTCGGGATCTCCAAGGAAATACCACAGCTCGAGTCACAGGACTGCTGAAGCTATGCATAAACAAAGGGCTTCTGAACTATGTACGTTGCAAATTATGAAATTAGGAGGAGCTTCGTGTTGGCACGCTGGGCTGCCAGCAGCAGGGGAGGTAAGAAGCTTTAAGAAATGGTTATGGGACTGCTTGGTAGATCTACGGCTGTAATTCAGGTGACCCCTGAAGTGGAGAAGTAAACAAGGATAAGAGGCCTGCATTTCTGAGTTGTTTTCCTCAGGAAGATCTATCCTCAAGTTAAAAATCACCCCACAAATAGTCTTGCAGAAGCTGGACACCTTAAAACAACATCTGAAGTTTTATAAAAAAAATTCTGAAGACAATTGCGGAGGCGGCAGTGAAGCCTCCCGGGCTCCTCCGTTCGCAGCTCTCGCCACAGACCAGCCAGAGGCTGCAACCAAAGAGACCAGGGCTCCCAAACAGGCACCGACGGGAGGTTCGCCGGGCCTGGCCTCCACCCGCAGCAGCCAGAGGCAGGCGGCAGCACCGACAGCCATCATCACGGTGTGGGGTATCAGGCTGAGCTACATCCCCACTTGATTTCCACCCCGAGCCCCGTGCGACTGCTGACACGTCTGCCAGGCCCAGGCTGAGCCAGCTTCCCCTTCTCCCCCCCGGCCCAGCGCGGGGGTCCGGTCTGTAGGAGGGATTCCTGCAGGACCAGCACACAGAGGGGCCGACCCCTCGCCCGTGCTTTCCCCCAGGGCACAGGCCACCAGCCACCAGGAAAAACTCTTGGGGCAGGGTGGGGGAGGGCAGAAAGGAGCCGTGAGGATGAGTCAGTGCTTCCTCTCACAAGCAGCAAGTGTGGAAGGATGGCTCCGGTCGGGAGTGTTTACAGCAGGGATGCCAGCTCTCCGGCCCGCAGCCCGGCGCTGCCCGCGGGGAGGAGGGGAAGGGAAGGGCGCAGCCCCCCCAGCAGCTTACCTGAACCAGACAGTAGCCCAGCAGTCGCAAGTGCCTGTCCCTCATGGCTCGCGAGCCCACCAGTATGTCGGAGTTCTGGCAGTAGTGCCATTTGTCATTGACCGACAGCACCACCCTGCAGGGGACAGAGCGGGGGAGGAGGGCAGCGTTACCCCCCGACACAGACCCCGTGGGTGGGACAGGCAGCGGCGTCACCCCTGCCTGGTCCTCCAGCACCCCCCACCTCCCCGTGCCCAGCTGGTGGCAGGGGCAGCCGTACCGGGACAGGACGGCGGGGACAGGGCTCTGCCACCAGGCACCCAACAGCGCAGGGCTGGGGGGGGACTGGGGACGACGGCTAGGGGGGCAGGAGCTGAAGCCAGCGCCAGCGCAGGCCCAGGGCAGCCGTCCTGCCGAAAGGGAGTGAGGACACGGACCGTCTCTGCTCGGTACCTCTGAATCTCTTCGGCTCCCTGTGGCCCATCGCCGGGCCCTCGCTTGGGGCTGGGCCGGCACGGAGAGGGCGGGGGGCAGGCGTCTTCGCCGGGCGGGGGGCTCCTCTCCTCCGGCTCCTCCTGGGCCTGCTCCCCCTGGAAGCAGTTGTGATCGTGGCCGGGGCAGCCGGTGGTAGCCGCCTCCTCCTCCTCCTCCAGAATCTTGCCGATGGGGAACTGGAAGAGGGTGGCTGCGGAGGTGCCCCGGGGGGAGCAGTCGGGGGTGCCGGCCGGCTGCGCGGAGAGGCACTCGGAAGGGCTGCTTAAGGTGGAGCTGCCCTGGCTCTCCAGGGAAGACTCTTTGCTCAGGCCGCAGTAATAGTCCGAGGGGGGCTGGTAGCAGGGTCCCCCCGGGGCAGGGCAAAGCGTGGGCAGGAACCGCCCGGCCAGGTTGTTCTCCCGGGCGCCCGGGGGGCTGCTCGGCGTCTCTGGAGCAAACGGGGCAAAGTCCTGCAAGTCCGAGGTGAGGGCCAGGACGCTCGAGCGCAAGGAAATGGCGGCAGGGGACGTTGTAGTGTGGGCAGAGGGAGCCTTGGAAGCCGCAGGGACACGGGAGAGAGGCAGCACGGTGCCCGAGCGGTTAATCCACAGCAGGAAGTCTGCGGAGAGAGAACGTGGATCAGCACCGGGCAGAAGACCCCCCTGCTGATGGGACACAGGCTCGGGGACCCCATGTGCCCCATGGTGGGAGAATGTGCCCAGCACGCAGGAGCGCAGAGGGCCCCCCCTGCTGCACTGGCCCAGCTGAGCCCCCCTGCGGCGGGGGCAGCGCAGGGAGCTTTGCCCCAGAGCGATGGGGGAAGGCAGCGTCATGGGGAAGGTGGTGACAAAGCAGCCAAACCTAGTTCTTCCCTGAATAACCCCCCACCCTCGGGCCTCCCCCGAGCACCCAGGCACCACAGGGCTTCTGCTGCACCCACAGCCCCCCCAGTCCCAATGGGCAGCCCCCTCCCCGGAGCCCTGCCTGGCTACCTGTGCAGTATCCCGGGGGCAGCACCTCGTCCTGCCGATAGCACTCCTCTCCCACCAGCTGACGCAGGGCCTCGGCCACCAGCCCCTTGTAACTGAGGGGACAAAGAAGAGTCAGAGGACGCAGTAGGAAGGGCCCCCAGCCTGCCCCCTTGGGCACTGCCCACCCGCGCTCTCCCTGCGAGCACATAAGCGCAGAGACATGAAGGCCCCTGGGAGCCTTGAGCTTTGGGCTCTGCTGTTCTGGGGAAAGGAGGGGACACGCCTCAGCTCATTCAGTGGAAAAGCTCCTCCCGATATCGCTGCACCAGCAGCACATTATTCTTCACCAAAAGGGTTGTCAAGCACTGGAACAGGCTGCCCAGGGAAGTGGTTGAGTCACCATCCCTGGAGGTATTTAAAAGACGTGCAAGCGTGGTGCTGAGTGACACGGATTAGTGGTGGACTTGGCAGTGTCAGGTTTACGGTTGGACTCGATGGTCTTAAAGGTCTTGTCCAGCCTAAATGGCTCTAGGATTCTATACTGCTCCCCTACAGGCTTCGGAACTCACATCCGGGCTTTTACCCCGGCACCATCCTTGGCTGGGATCCTGCCAGAACAAGGTCACCCTTGCGTGTCCCAAGCCACACCGACTGCCCACCTGCAGGGGACACGCAGTGGGGCGCCCGGTGGAGGCCACCGCACTCCCAGCCGTGCTCTCCCCCTGGGGGCTGCCCTCCTGTCCCCTCCCCAGCCTGCCGCCCGCCCCCGCTGCTGACCTGTACTTTCTGTTGGCCTCGTCAGCCGTCAGGGCGTGCTCGAACATGAGGACACGGTAGCGCGGGTCGAGGCGCGGGCCGCTGTAATCGCGGAACTCCAGCTCCACCGCCGCGTCCAGCAGCGAGAGGTAGCGGCGCACAATCAGTGCGTAGGGGCTGCCTGCAGGGAGAGGAGGGCTGGGTAGACCCCCCCTGGGAGCCCCTCCTCACCCGGCCACGGTCCTGGGGGGACTGACCACCAGCGGGGTGCTCCTGCGCTCCCAGGGGTGTCTGTTCTGCCCAACACTTTCAAAACCCACCTCCACCCCAGCCCCGAGCTTTAACGGCTGGGTTTACCCCAGAAAAGGCCTGACATACTCATAACGTTGGTGATGAAGGCTGGGGAGAAGACTTGGTGCAGGACGGTCTGGGGGAAGTGGCTAAGCTGAAACATGGACATGAGGATGTTGACGGTGGCCAGGGGTGAGCTGCCAGCTTTCTGCTCCAGGATGGCCTCCAGCTTGGGGAAGAGCTCGCTGTGGTTGGATGGGCGGTAATTCATGCGGCTGAAGGGAAACACCAGCTTCTGGATCACCTGCAGGCAGGAGGAGAGGCAGTCGGGCCAGGCCAGGATCGGGGCACATCCCGGCCGGTCCCCAGTGAGATGCCCCATCCTGGTGGCAGAGAAGAGACGTGGTTCCCTCCAGCGCCGGGGCAGCCCCAGGGCCAGCCCCAGGCATCCCCCGCAGACTGGGGCAGACACTCACCTTGCTGTCGAGCTGCTCCCCACGCTTCAGGAGGAAGTTTGCGATGGTATCGAGCAGCCGTGGCTCGCGCAGCCGGTGCCGGGCCACATACTTGGCAATGAGGGCCATGGTGTAGGGAGTAAGGTTCTCCGCCTTCCTGGGGAGCCACTCTGCACAGAGCAAACCACAGCAGGGTATCCGTCAGAGAGGCCTGGCTCTGTCCCAACTGCAGCTCTCCAGAAGCCACTACAGCCTGGGCAGGAAAGGCAGCGCAGGCAGGTGGGGGATGACAAGACCCAGGCAGCAGAGCCATCCCAGGTGGCTTCCAAAAACCATCAAGTTATAGGGCTCGTGAGAAGCTGGGGCAGATTCCCATCCTGTGCAGCCAGAAGGCACGGCTGGAATGTGCACAGAACGGGGGCCCTTCTGTAGAAACCCCACCAAAGCCAACCCGCTCCACCTGGAGGTGAGGCAGGCTCACAGCCCCTGGCAGGGCTCGGCTGGGAAGCCAGTGACAGGGCGGCCATAATGCAGAGTATCTCCTGCTCCAGCCCCACCGCTGCAGGCCCTGGTACTCAGCAAGGCCCCAGCTGGTGCCGTCACAAACCCAGATGTCCTCTGGGGCCAAGAAAGGAGGCTCCAAGGCTGCCAAGTGCAGGGACAGAGCCCAGCGCACCCCGCACCATGGGCAACGCTGGGACCCTGTCCAGGCAGACCCTGCCCTCACCTGCCATACTGCGGATGAATCGCTCTTGGCGGTTCTCGTAGAAGAGCTGAGAGCTGAAGATGGCCTCCAGGGCCTTGTTGTTCGCCTCCTGGGCGCACAGAGCCAGCATCTCGTCCAAGAGGGCCAGCTCGTGCTCCCGCATGGCACTCACTTGCCCCAGCGTGTGCCTGACGAGGCGCAGGATCTTGCGGTTGTTGATGAGCTGCTGGTCGGAGGCCGGGTGTCCCTGCAGCGCCTGTGCCCGCAGCCGGTAGTAGGAGAGGAGCAGGAAGAGGGTCTGGGGGTGCCGCTCCTTCTCCAGGTGCCGCTCCAAACTGCTGAGGCACGACTCGACCAGGGGGTGGGGGCTGGACGGGTGCAGCCTCATCACGCTGCTGAAGACCATGGAGACGTCCTTCTGGTTGAAGCGGCCCAGGCGGCTCCGGGATTCGTCCTCCAGCACTCGCACCAGCGGCGATTCCCCAGGCAACCCTGCGACAGGGAAGGGATTAGGGACGCCCGGACCCCACCTCGCGTCTTCTCTAGGCACAACCATCCTCCTAAGCTCAGGCACGAGACTACAGCTGGAGAAGGATGGGTTTGCCATGTCGGTGATCAAACCAAAGGTGAGAAAGGGAAAGAGGAGCGGTTTGGCAAAGCCTGACCAGAACATCGGGGCTCTGCACCATGGAAAAAGTCATGGGGAGCCATTGGATTATTCCCACCCACTCAACCAAAGTCCTTTAGTCCATCCACAAAAGCAAGGTTTATTTCTTAAGTCTCAAACTTCTTAAAGATAAATAATACACCTCAAAAAGTACTTGGGGAAAAAAAGTTTTGGTTGGAAAACAAATAAGACACCAACACATTAACAAACTAAAACCTGCCCCTGTATGACAGGGATTAATCCCTTCACATTTCTGCCCTTCTCCCATTTTCTAGTTCAGCTTTAGTCTTTCAAACTCGGCCCCTGGGGAAAACACTTTCCTCCAACTCGGGACCTATTATTCAACCACGCAAAGACAAGGGGCCAGGCTCACAGTGCAGCTACGAAAAAAGGCAAAGGCCATCCTTCGCATGTCAGGAGCGATATTTTCAGGAGATGCATGAAGCATTATGCACTGTATGAGGCCCTGGTAGCCCACTGCTCTCCTAAGCCAGCTGACAAGACTTCAGTTTTCAAAAGCGCTTTAAAGCGACTTAGGCAGCATGGGGTAAGTTACTGCGTTTTATCATTAATCAAAAATCAGTCAGAAGGTGGAAAGTGAAGAATTAGTCTGAGCAGTTGCTTTGTTCCTGAAAAAAGGCCTCAAAAAGGCGGGTTAGCACTTTTATTAATGAGCGGGTAAGCGTGGTGAGCAGGGAAGGGCGACTGACGGAGAACAAAGTGTGGGTCAAAACCAGAGCAGGCCGGGGGGAGCCCAGCTGAGGGGAGAGGCGCCTGGCGGCCCAGAGTTCAGTGTCAACAAACACCAGGCGCCGTGAGACAGAGGGGGGAAGAGCAGGAACTTCTTCCCTCCCCCCTTCAGGGGGATCTAGAGTTACTGCATCAACCCACAGCCGGCACCGGGCGTCTCCGTACGCGGCTCAGCCGAGATCTCAGCCCAGCGTGCAGCTGCAGTGGGGAAGAAAAAAGCAAACAGGATGGCAGGAGCCGTGCGTGTGGGCCAGAGGAGCGCGGGGCTGGCAGGAGGCAGGGAGGGCAGCCACCAGGCATCATCCCCGTCCTCACAACGGGAGAATCCCCAGGGCCCCGGCCCAGCAAAAGGGGAGCCCCCCGGGACAGGGCCCGCCCAGAGGCTGCTGCTGCGCAGGAATCCAAACCAGCCCGAACCTTTTCTCCTGAATATCAAACAGATGGGGCTCGTGGTTGGCAAAGGGTTTAGCCAAGCCCTCGCCTCTCACGCCTCAACACTCAGATGTTTGCTGGGTTTCAGGTATTGGAACAAATCTCAAGGAGTGGTTTATCCCAATCCTGCCGGGCAGCACTGGCCACCACTTGGGCTGCCCTTAGGGCCAACGTGCCAGAACTCCAGCCAGCTGAGCCCCCCCGAGCAGGCAGCCCACCTGACTCCCTTCCTGCTGCGTACCCCAGCAGAGCCTCCTCCTCCGAAGGGCACGGCTCCCTCTGCCGCAAAGCCACCATCACACGTAAATCCACACGCAAGCCCAGGCACCAGTTCCGATATGCCCTTCCTTCTTCCCTGGCAGCCAGACGGGCAAGCTCTCCTTTCAGCTCACAAACCCAAGCACCAGCCCGTGTCCTGCTGCCCTGCCCGCCTCCCCTGCCTGCTGCAGGCACCGGCAGCCCGGGACACTCACCCAGCGCGGCAGCGGCGTACAGGCAGTTGACAATGCTGAAGTTATCAAACTTGGAGCAGCCGCTGATGATGGCCTGACAGAGAGTCTGAAACTCTGGCTGCTCCAGCATCTGGCCGGGCCCGCGGCCCTCCCCGTTCACCGTGGCCTGGCCCTGCTGCTGCTGCTGCAAGAGCTGGCCCAGCTTGTGCAGGGCGATGGGGTAGTGGCTGGCAGACACCTTGCTGGGGTTCTGCGTGACCCACCGCAGCACTTCCCCCACGCTGCGCGAGCGCTCTATCAGACGCTTCATTGTGAAGAAGGTGTCATAACTCATCTTCTCGTGGATGAAGTTCCAGCTCTTCCTCTTGCCATGGCCTCGAGTCCTGTAGGCGTCCGGGGGAAAGGTGTGCAGCAGCCCATGGCCGTAGGGGTCCAGGGGGAGCAGCACAGCCCGCCCCTTCGCCTTGCCTGCACAGTAGCAGGCGGGATACATCCCGGCCCCGCTCCGGTCACCAGCAGCCAGGCCCTGCAGGACGCCGGGCCGCACGCTCTCCCGGGTCAGAGCACGGAGCCATGGCAGCAGGCGCAGCATGGCGAGGGCTGGGCGGCTCGAGAGGCTTCGGAGAACCGGGAGACCCTGGGGATAAGAGCGGGGGTGAGGGGGGTGGCGAGCTCGTGCCTCTGGGACAGCTGGAGCCAGCGAGGGACACACGGAGCCCAGGCCGGGACCCCCCCAGTGCCGGGGTACCAGCCCCGCACGGCCCCTCTCCTGGGGTCCCCCTGCCCACAGAGATCCCCTCCCGGTACCGGGAACCCTGCCCTGCGCTCCCCCGGCCCACACAAGCCCCGTTGTCCCGGGATCCCCAGCCCGCACAGGGGCCCCCACCCCGATGTCCCCTGGCTCACCCCGCTCCCGGGGCCCCGGCTTGCTCAGATCCCCGCCTGGTACCGGGGTCCTCGGGCCGCCCAACCTTCCCCTCCCCTGGCACCAACACCCCCGAGCAGCCCCTCCCCCTGTACCGGCACCCCCAGGCGGCCCCGATCTTCTCCTCCCCGGTACCGGCACCCCGGGCCGGGCCGCACCGGGTCCGCGCCCCCCGGCCCACTCAGGCGCCATCCCCGCCCCCCCCTCCGGCCTAGACGGGCCCCGCGGTG
>VYZM01016751.1:0-11959 GCA_013398915.1 Dromas ardeola
CAGAACTGGACACAGTACTCTGGTACCAGTATAGTGGTGTACAAGTAAAATTACTTTTTGTATTGCAATATGTCGTGGTTTGGCCTCAGACAGCAACAAAGAACCACGTGCCGCTCAGTCGGGCTTTCGCAGTGCGGGAACGGATCGGAAGAAAAAGGCAAAACTCGTGGGTTGAGACAAAGGCAGTTTAACAGAACAGCAAAGGGCACAAGAAAACAACAGCAATAACAGGGACAGAGGGACATACGAACGCGATCACGGAACCGCCGCTCCCCGACCGGCCCCGGGACGCCCCCGCCCGCTCCAAGCGGCGACTTCCTGCCCCCTCCCCCGGCAGCTCCCGGTGGGCACGGCTCCCATGGGATGGAATACCTGTGTCCCTGCCGGAGCCTGGGGAGAATTAACCCTGTCCCCGCCGGAACCAGGACACAATCTTAGAAATTACTGACAAAGGATAGAACATATCCTGCCTTCAACAGGTCCTTCAGGCAAGTAAAGTGGGCAACAAGGTCACATTTTCCTTGGTCACTGTCACAGGACTTTATTGCCATTTAATAGGAATGGTTTTATTACCTCACTAAGAAAATACTTTGGGGAGGAGTTGTTTTTACATTTTTAATTTTTGAATAAGCAGATCATAGAATCATAGAATCATCGAATCACAGGGTTGGAAGGGACCTCTGGAGATCATCTAGTCCAACCCCCCCGCCAGGGCAGGGTCACCTTAGAGCAGGTTGCACAGGAACGCATCCAGGCGGGTTTTGAATGACTCCAGAGATGGAGACTCCACCACCTCCCTGGGCAGCCTGTTCCAGTGCTCTGCCACCCTCAAAGTAAAGAAGTTCCTCCTCGTGTTTAGATGGAACTTCCTACACTCAAGTTTGTACCCATTACCTCTTGTCCTGTTGCCGGGCACCATTGAAAAGAGCCTGGCCCCATCGTCCTGACACCCACCCTTTAAGTATTTGTATGCATTAATAAGGTCACCCCTCAGCCGTCTCTTTTCCAGACTAAACAGACCCAATTCCCTCAGCCTTTCCTCATAAGAGAGGTGTTCCAGTCCCCTAATCATCTTAGTAGCCCTATGCTGCACCCTCTCCAGCAGTTCCCTGTCCTCCTTGAGCTGGGGAGCCCAGAACTGGACACAGTACTCCAGATGCGGCCTCACCAGGGCAGAGTAGAGGGGGAGGATGACCTCCCTCGACCTGCTGGCCACACTCTTCTTGATGCACCCCAGGATGCCATTGGCCTTCTTGGCCACAAGGGCACATTGCTGAGATGAGAACAAAATATTTGCCAGTGGATGTGAAGCTAGAGATAAATAGATTAAAATAAACAGACCTCTGGAAGACCTCCAGGGTCAAAGCTGGCAACCTGGCTCATGAGACCAAGCAGTTAGGAAAACGAAGAATTTGTTTAAACACTTTATCTAATTAATTTTGGCTTTTGAGAATAACTGAGCTATTTTGGGACTAGAAGATGCTCCTGCTCCGTACTTCATCCTGTTAGTTTTTCTGTTCTCATGCCATAATAAGGAATGGCAAGACACTCATTTTGAGTCCTGCATTCGTGAGAGCTCAAACTCCATAATCAAAGTTTTAGCCTGCTTTATGTGTTAGCAAGATGCACAAAATCACCTTCTGGATGTCGAGAATGAATTAACTGTCTATATAAACATAGCGTAATTGTTTGATCTAACCTTAATAACATTATGTGCTCAGTCTAGGTGATGATTACTCTCCACTGAAGGCAAAGACTGGTGAATCATCGAAAGTCTCATCATCAGCCTCCCACTCACCAGTCCTGCACCCCTTCAAGTCTGATCTGGAAGAAGAGCTGAAAAACTCCTTGCTGTTTGGCCGGCATACTGACTTCTCAGGGTGAAATTCCAGCCTGAACGCTGCCAATATTTCATTCCAGGGATTTGTTTGTTTCATTTTAGAGTGAAATCTGCCAGAAAAAAAAGATAGCTGTGTCTGCAGTACAGAAGAAGTATGATGGGAATGGAGCTCAACTGTTTTAAATGTTTGTGTGTGTGCTACTTTGAGAAGGAGTTTGGTGAGAATTTCATTAGGTTCTCTTTAGACTTGAAAGCTCACCCAGATTTAAACATTCTCTCTTTATCTGAGGCTTTCAAGGTTTTCAAAGGTTCATTAATTTTAATCACTCGCTATTGATCTGGTCACACTCCTGGCAAAATCAAACCTGTTAGTCAAACAGAAGTGAATTTTAGCCCTAGTTATGGTCCATTCAAATGTTAAATGGCACCATTAAATATCACAGATACGGTTTTTAAGCATGCAATATTGTATTCATGATGCTTAAAGACTTAAAAAGCAACCCCTCCTCACCAAGTGCCTATCAACAGATAAATACTCAGCAAAGCTAATAGCTTTGAATTTTCTCACAATGGTGAATGAAGAAGTGAATGAGACAAACATTGATAGTAAGCAAACACCCTGTGATCTGCTTTTGGTGATGTATATCCATTACCTAAAAGAAAAATAAATTATCTTGGTTTTGGTTTGTGAAATGATTGACAAAAATTGGAGTGCTGGAAGACTCTGAGAAGACATGTGGCTGCATGTGTGTAAGAGATGTGGATGCTGGCCAGGTTACACTGAAAAGGAACAAGGCATGTTGGTGTTAGAGTTACACTTCTTCGTTATATCTATCTGTAGATGGCATGATTTGAACCTGTCACAGAAGAAAAAAGTAATCTTTGTTTCCTGCTTAAGTAACTGTAGGCAATAGCCACATTTTATGTTGAATTTATAAACAACTGGTCATTGTTCAGTATGGATTGAAATGATTTTCAGCAAAATTGTGTGAATATTAAACATATATATATATATTTATATATAATTGAATGTGTTTGTGACTGATTCAGTAACTAAAAAGTCCTGAAAAATAACATCCAATCAGCTCTTGTTACAAGGTAGAAATGTTGGATTATAATTAAAACCAATGTGTACATCACATTTTCATAATTCTTCATGTGTTTGCCAATGTATTTTAATACAAATTTATGTATATATTTTTAAGTCTTCATCATGCTCACAATAAGTGGATATTGACTCCTTCAAAGAAAGACATTAAGATTTATTGACCTCAAAGGTAAATAGTAGCTGAGGTGAAGCTAAGGTCAAGATTTCTCTTAGGAGACAATTAATCTTGATATTCAGTGAGACAAGAAATTATCACCTGTATTAATATATACATTCTAACAACTTGGTTGACTACACACATTGAAAATCAATTTTGAACTTCATCTCTTAATCAGTTACAACTGGAAACTTTTCTTCTGCAATACGTTCTCTTTTAACAATGCAATTACAGAAACCAGACGCGCACTTGGAAAGGAGATCTGCTTACTGAGGGGTGAACAGTAGTTAGCCAGAATAGAACCCAACAGGTTTTAGATTGGGACGTACTTCAGTAATGAAACTGAGGACAGATAAATCATATTGAAAAGAAATGAATAAGAAAAATCTCAATATTTTTCTACAATAGTGAATTTCAGTAATCCCTCACTTAGGAATTTTCTTCCCTCCTCTGTTATTTTAACGTACTATACTTCATTTCATCATTAACTTTCTGGAACCTTTAATTCCATTGTTTATTAAAAAAATATTATCAAATGGAATTAGAGATTACAAGTACTAGCATAAATGTTTCTAGGACTATCAATATGAATTGAATGATAAAATTTGATAATGTTGCAACAGAGATCCAACATTTAATTTGAATTAGGAATGTAACTTCTTTCATTTAAGGTCAAGGAAGTATTAGGGTTGTTCAGTTAAAAGCTGAAGAACTGAGTCCTGCAACATGTTGAGTTCGCAAAATTTTTTGGATCATATGATCAAATATTTCCCAAATATTCCTGGATTTAATATTTGACTGAAATATATGTATTAAATTTTTATACTATATTGATAAAGTCTATAAAGTATGGTGTAGTGTTGCTGGTATTTCAGTAGATTATTTACATAAACAACACATTATAAATAACGACTATTATAATGTATTGCATATGACATTGGAAATTCACAGTTGCTGGGATGTTAATTATGTTACAGTTGCCTGCCTTGTATACAAATTCTATTTCAAATTTTACATTTTTATATTTGTAATTTCAATGATCTACACACCAAAGCTATTTCGCTGAGGAAATTAATGAATAATTCTGAATAATTAATATAGTAGAGAATTTTGTGATCTCTTTCTAAACAATGAACAACAGTACAGAAAGCTGCATTCTTTGAAAGAAGCTAAAAGTAAAGTTTACTAAAAAGTAAACATAATCTGTTCTTCAGTTCAGGAAAGCCTCTGAGATGACCTAGAATTTTAAGGATGAAGGATGCAATTTGGATTTTACATTACCATAATCTGAAATTGTGCAAAAATTACTATGAGCTATTTAAAGTGTAAATATATGATAAAAAAGTAACAAGCATTTGAGGAAGATGGAATAAATTTGACTCTAAAGTGGTAGTTAATGGTCGTAATGAGGAACAGTTTGGGCCTGTATGGACAAAATGATGTAGGCTCATTGTCCCTTCATCTAACATGCTTGCATGACTTCCCAGGAGGTCCTGTTGTGCTACATTACTTCTCCTCCCCCTTTTTTAAAAGCATAAATAACAGCCTGTGATCATCAGACATCCAGACCTGAATAGAGCTGTGTATAATTTGTCCAGTGAACAAAACTCAGACACTACTTTTGTAAATTTTATTAAAATTACCACATTAAAATTGACAAATTATACTCCATTTTGAGTTGAAAAATAGTTCTAAATGCAATCTTTAGCTCATAAGAAAATAATTTCAAGTATGACCACCTAATCCATTTTTGTAGATAATCAGAAACCTTGTTTGCAGTAAGTGGATAATTTTTTTGTTCACAGATAATTCACCAGAACAGTTATGTCATCACTTGAAAGTATTAACTGACAAGGTTCCATTATTACATTATATGTGATATATTAATTCCATTAATTAATTAAAAGTGGCCTGAAGAACAAAGACATTATATGCTTCTGGTAATTTTTTCACAGACATTGAAAAGAAAAATTTACTAGCATGCTATACCTGTCAGTTTATTTAATTATTTTATTCTTCACTGGGATACTGAAATGAAAACTTTGACTGATATTACATTTTACATGCTAAAAAGCTGTATGCATATAAAAAAAATTAATCATATTAATTAATCAGGACTAGATATGTTTAAACATTTTTTTTTCACAGAATTGCTTAATCAGAAGTGTTCTAATCATTATCTGAATAGTTGTTATGAAAATCTTTGAAGGTACAAAGTGTACTGGCCAACTGAATTTCTTCAGGGACAGAAGTTAGCAGGACTCATTTAAAGTGTGTTTGCAGACTTCTGCCTTTCCTTGAATTCCCCAGAGATCATTAAAATAAAGGAAAACTTTTAATTCTTCCTGATCTTGACATTTGAAGTTTGTTAGATTTATCATAGAATCATTGAATCATCAGGGTTGGAAGGGACCTTTAAGGTCATTGAGTCCAACCATCAATCTAACACTGCCCAAACCACCACTAAACCATGTCCCTAAGCACCACGTCTAGCCATCTTTTAAATACCTCCAGGGATTGTGATTCAACCACTTCCTTGGGAAGCATGTTCCACTGTTTGATAACCCTTTTGGTGAAGAAATTTTTCCAAATATCCATCCTGAACCTCCTCTGGCACGACTTGAGGCCATTTCCTCTTGTACCACCACTTGTAACTGGGGAGAAAAGACTGACCTCCACCTCACTACAACCTCCTTTCAGGTAGTTGTAGAAAAGGTATTGTTTAAGGTCTACTTTTGGATTAGAGCTGGGAAACACAGATTGGGCAGTTCTTTCTACAAGTCAACCAAAACCACTTATTAGCCAAAATTCATAACTACCCCACCACATTAAGCCTAATTAATATGAAAGACATACCAGCATTATTCAACATCATCTCCAAGTTCTCTAACATACTTTGTTTCTCTATCAACACTGTGCTATAGAACAATTATAAACAATTACAAAACAACAATTACAAAATCCAATGAAAAAATTCAAATAACTTAATATAATATGAGTTTCCAGCATTAGAACATTTGAAATCATAGAATTCAGAATCATAGGATCATTTAGGTTGGAAAAGACCCTTAAGATCATAGAGTCCAACACTTAACCTAACACTACCAAGTCTACCGCTAAACTATGTCCCTAAGCACCACGTCTACACATCTTTTAAATACCTCCAGGTATTTAAAAGGGATGGTGGCTCAGCCACTTCCCTGGGCAGCCTGTTCCAACACTTGACAACCCTTTCGGTGAAGAAATTTTTCCTAATATCCAATTGGGTAACTTGAGGCCATTTCCTCTCATCCTATCACTTCTTACTTGGGAGAAGAGACCGACACCCACCTCACTACAATCTTCTTTCAGGGAGTTGTAGAGAGAGATAAGGTTTCCCCTCAACCTCCTTTCCTCCAGGCTAACCAACCCCAGTTTGCTCAGCTCTTCCTCATAAGCCTTGTTCCCCAGACCCCTCACCAGCTTTGTTGCTCTTCTCTGGACACGCTCCAGCACCTCAATATCTTTCTTGTAGTGAAGGACTCAAAACTGAACACAGTATTCAAGGTGTGGCCTCGCCAGTGCTGAGTACAGAGGTGCAATCACTTCCCTAGTGTGCTGGCCACACTATTTCCAATGTAGGCCAGGATGGTGTTGGCCTTCTTGGCCACCTGGGCACACTACTGGCTCATATTCAGCCAGCTGTCAACCAATACTTCCAGGTCCTTTTCCGCTGGGCAGCTTTCCAGCCACTCTTCCCCAAGCCTATAGCATTGCATGCTACTACATTGCTACCTCTACTGTTTTCTTTAGTCTTCAGTGTTCTGACATGAACTTCAGCTTGACTCACCTCTTATTTTCAGGCTTTTCCTGTTTTCTCCTCCTCAGCTCACAGACTCGAGTTTTCTCTTTTCCAGAACCAAATTCAGACTTTCCGCCCTAACCATCTCTGTAACTGTCCATACATATTCTTTTCTGTTTCAACTTCAATTTACAATTTCTATTCAGGCATTATGTCTTTCCTTAATTTAAAGCAACCTTAAAACCATTCAGGGCTCCCTCCAGTATTTCATCAGTTTCTCTAATGACTACTTTAGTGACCTCTGGCTCGTTCACTTTCTGTTCCTACAGAATCAGAACTTTATCCTCTTCTCATCTAGTCATCTCTCTTTAATGTCTGTGATCAAGTTCTCTCAAAATCTGGTCCCCTACACCTACTTTGTAATTCCTCCATTAAACTTTCCTTGCAATGTTTCCTCCCATCACATATACCCACTTTCCTCAGTGATTCTGTAGGTATCTATTTGCATTCTCATCTCTCCTGTTCAGCCCTTATCTCTGGATAACGTCATCTACAATTATAGACTAAGTACTGTGGTTTTCATCACTGAAAACTCACAGGTCTTCCATTTCAGGTCCTTCTTCTAGTCATATTAACAAGGTAACATATCTTCCTAACATCTTTGTTGATGTGTAGCAGTCACCTCAAATACACCTCCCCTTTCTCTTTACACCCTACAGGTTTTGTAGGCACTGTCCCAAAATCTGAGTAGCAGCCTCCTCCTTCTTCAAACTCTCCTCAAACTTTTTGCTGTTGATAGAAGCAAAAATTTGCTGGGAGTTGAGAGGCTTATTGAATCATAGCATAGCCTTGAGGTCTTCTAGTCCAGCCTCATGCTCAAAACCAGCCTTGAAGTTAGACCAGGCTGCTCAGTGTTTCACCACTTAAGTGGGGAAGTCTTTCCCTCACAGACAGTTCACATTGTCCTTATCTCACCTTAGGACTGTAGACCATTGGTTCTGCCACACACATCACTGACAAAAGCAGCAAAGAAACTGAATGAAGAATATTGGCCCATTTCTTTAAGTTGTTGAGGTTGAGCTGAGTGGCATTTGTGTGCTAAGACTGTCTGCCTAGAGCTCCACATTTCCTTATTCTTTACATTGGTCTGTTTATAACTTTTGATCTAATGACCTGATGTCATTAATGCCTTTGTTTGTTTGTTCTGTGCTTGCATTTTACTGTGACAGTCTATTCCTTGTATAAGACTTTTAGTTACTATGACACTTACATAGTTGCAGTATAATGTCTACTTGAGCATGTGAAAAGTAGTCCTAAAAGTCTGTCAGAAGTTGCTAATTGTTATCAACGGGAGTGCGGGCATGCTATACCCTTAGTGATTTAGTGTACCTATTGATTTTCCATGCATTAAACTGTCATAAATCAGAATTAAGTGAATTTCCCAGAGAAAAATTGCTCATTCAGTGACACTGAAACTTTTTAAGAATACATGTTGCTTTTATTAAATTTCTTTGTTAGAAAAATTCAAATAATTAAAAACCATTTTATTGCTCAAATGACATTATTTTTTATTATTTAATTCCCTTTAAATTTACTTTTTTATTATTACAAATGTAAAATAATTTTTAATGAATTGTGTACATTGAGTCAGAAAAAGTTTCATTTAATTTTAAAATATTTGAAATTAATCAGTTTCTGGAACAACAAGAAAAAATCCCTTCCACCTGAAATTTTTTTCCTGCACCACTGACTTAACAAAGCTATCTTCATACAATATCATTTCTGTCTTCTCTCCATTGCCTTCCATATTCAAACTGTTATTTCAAATCCACAAAGCTCTCTAGTAAACTGAACTGAGGGACTGAGGAGTTTGTAATAACAGTCTGTGTTACCAAATTGCAGATTCATTCAGAAAACTCTTAAATCAGTCAGTACTATTAGAGTAAAGAAGACCTGTGTACAGAATTTTTTAAAACTCTCCTTTGAAATGATCATTTTTGCTAGCATAGCAAGTACTGAAGGATTTATGGAAACAGCTGTGAGACGCTGGTTTGCTGAACCATGAAGGACAGATACCATCTTCAAGGGTCCAAGAAGAAGAAAAATACAATATGAATTTATGCATAGATTCTCTGGGTGACAGAAATCAAAGGAAATGTTTCCTTATACAATGACAATTTACTGTGAGAAATAAGCACGAACAGAAAGCTGAGGGTAGATTCTGACACAACTAGAATGAAAAACATGACTCTCACCTGAATTTATTTCCTTAAATGCTTCTAAGTAGAAAATATCTTTTTCTATTTTGTTTTATCAGTGGAAAGCAGTGTAGAGCAATAGCTATTCTCTTTTCTGTATGCTTTTAGCTTTGATTACTACTGTGTGTATGAAGGACCTCACAGTCTCAGATTATTCCTTATTTCTGTTTAACACAGGTAGGTATTGACGGTATCCCCCTACTAGGTACTCCATGAGATGGATTATATCTGCTTAATGACAGATAATAGAGCTTCTTTGAGCTCTGTAACCCTGTATTTTAGACAGCACTAAGGAAAGGATACCACCTCTTGTTGAATTGATTTTTTTACTCCTTCCATCCTAAGGTCTGTCTGAACCATTCTAAATGTATAAAGCACTAAAATATGGTACTTCATAGAGATTTCTATACTTCTAACAAGGCAACACTAGCTTTATTTAAATACTGACTTTTTGAAGTTTTCAACCTTCAGTGATGATTAATCACAACTAGCAGCTGGCATTTCTCCTCTCTAACACTGCCACAAGCAGTACTTATTTGTTCTAGGATTCTGGGACAAAAGTGTAAAGATAGGACCTTCTCCACACAAAAATCCAAACTTACTCAATTATTTAAAAGCATAAGAAATAGTATGAATAAAAAAAGAAACAGCATTCCAGTGCCTCTACTAGCTGATTGTCAACACTTCACAGAATTTAGAAAGAAATATATTCTCATTGTCATTGAAAGCCCATGTCTGTTTATTCATCCTATATGATTTATCTTTTCCTTTAGTGAAAAAACATTAGCTTTGTAACTGCCTAATACACAAAGCACATAAATCAAGTAAAAACAGTGCCAAAACTGGTAAGAAAAGAATAAAGCTGGCACTTAACCAAAAGTTACACACGACCTAGGTGTTTGTACTCCTGTGATGCAGCCTTTCATTCTTATGCTAACTGAGCAAATCTGGGAAGAAACATGCTTGCCATAGGAAATAAAGTATACACAGATTCAGGTTTTTTTGGTAGAAAGGCTCAAAACTGAGGATAAACTTAAGGTGAGTAGATCAGGCTAGCAATATTGCAGCAAAGGTCTCAGAAGAACAATGGGCTGTAATATACTAAAGGCAATTTTCTAATTGTCCTCCCTCATTTTCTCTCCCAAAATAAATGATCTGGTTTTATTGCTAGTGTAAGGTGTGCTTTTTAAACCACAATACTTTACGTTTTTACCCTATGGAGTTTAAGTCCCTTCAGCCTGATGACTTCTTGTGATTTCCTTCCAGTTTTTGCTGTTGTGCCTATCACTTTTTCCATTTACCTGCACTGATTATTCTCTTAAGTGCTGCTCCTGAGCAAACTTCAACATTACTGCACAGTGAATGGTGGAATTAATTGTTATTAAGGTATAATTAATCCCTGTTCACCACAGTGAGACAAAATATGCATAAGATGAGACTCATAAATGTGAGAAGGATTAGTGATATAAATCCTCCGGGATCATAAGAAACTCATATATAAACAAGGGCATGATATGTGGAGGAACTAAAAAAATTCAGCTGTAGAAGTAGTTGCTTCTTGTGAGATCTTATGCATTTTCCCAGAATGTACTAAATTGCATCAAGGAACAGCTGCCTAAACGCATGAGGAGTATAAAGGTTAAGAAGTCTCTGTGTCATGCCAATTTCCAAATGTTAGTCACATGATACGGTTTTCAGTGGAATGTTTTCTATCAAAAAAGGCAGAACTGATAAATTAAAAAAAAACTCCAACCTGTTACATACATATAACGTTTAATTTGATAGCATTTGATTTGGGAAACTATTGAAATGTTCCGTTTAGACATTCTAACACTGGCTGTTGTACCTCATATTGTATTTGAAATGATATGGCTGAAATAAAATATTTTTTCCATATGCTCATGAACACCGAGGCAGAGCCAAGTTTGGTAACAGGGCTGGAAAAAACATCCTATTGGACTGGGAGACAAAGTGGGCAGTTCATCTGGTGGCAGTCTGCAGATGCTACCTTAAAACCATCCTGAATCCTATTATTGCACAGTTCAAGACTGCTAAATGAAAGCTGCTTCTGTTCACCCTCAAAGCTATTGAAGACTGGAGGCATCCCACCACAGGCTCTGCCTCTGGTGCTGATTTTTGACTTCCTTTCTTCATTGTTTTCCAGGGTCTGGCTGTTTTCATGATGTTAAAGCATCTACTGCTGGATTCAGTACTCTGCAGGGTGGAAGTGTCCAGCCCAGATGCAGTGCTGTACACCTTCCTCCCCTACATTAAGGCATGTCAGCTGCCTTCAACCTTCCTGACAGGGAGGGTGCACAGGGCTGCTCCTCGTTCCTTCACTTTTCCCCATCACTTCCCAAAGGACACAGGTAGAGATGAGCCTGTGTCCCAGACCAATACACCCTGGCTCTGAGCAGCTAATCCTGGCAGTGTTGTAGGACTACAAGATGCAATATCTGGCAGGTTGCAACTAGGGTCTTGCTCCCCTCCAGAAAGGACAGACCCTAGGTATTCAGTTTGGAGCAATATCCGTAGAGCACATGACACGATATATAGAGGGCTTCCTGTGTTCTTTTTTGACTGTAAAACATGTATTTTTTAAGCTCCTTGCCATTGCTCACCCCTGAATAGAATCATTATGGGCAAAGCATGCCTGCAATTGATAAAGTCCTTCGCTCCCAGTGGTTACAGAAACTTACTAACTCCCAGGATGTATTAGAGAGTGTATGCACTTTAGAAAAACTTTCTGGCTTTAAATTGCTTCTTTTGATCATAGATGCTGTTTTTTCTCTTATCATGAAAAAAAAAAAAAAAA
>VYZM01016751.1:12014-116905 GCA_013398915.1 Dromas ardeola
AAAAGAAAGATGTGCTATAGAAATGCTATCCCTAAGAAACCCTAAACAATCTAGTGGAGGAAATAGCTCATCCTAGTAGCAGAGACGTAATAAACAGGCTCCATTATCTGGTAATGACCTTCCTTTTCCAGATACATTAGTCATCATCAGACTGGTAGAATTACGTGAGTCCCCAAGGAAATAAATAAAAATTTTATATCATTCAAGCATCCTTTCTATTTTATTTGTTTCATGTGAGTTTTACTGTCTCAACTTTTTTCTTTAAGACAAGTAAGTAATAATGATAACAAGTCAGACTGTTCTGTAAAGGAGAATACCTCAGCAAGCCAAACTCCAATAGTCAACTGGAAAAATGCTGGAGAATTCATGAGGTGAACTTACAATATTTATCCAGTTTATTTTCTGTGAAGTCCTTGCTGAGACAATCAAATAAGGAACTCTTCTGTTCTGGATCAGCTTTTCCATAAATTTCAGTGCCATTTGTTATAATTATCAACTTTGACCGAAACGAAAACACAAATTGCCACTGCACTCAGACACAAAAAGAATTTAGGGTAAGCTTTATGTCACACTGTTCACTCTTTTCTATACATACCCAATGTCCTGACTCAATAACTGGAGTTTGGTGCAGCTGGGAGAGGCCTACAGTGAAATCATTATAAACATCTCTAAATGTAATGGGCATTTGGCCCAACAAGCATAGATTTAGGTAATACAAAGCAACGGACATGCAGAGACAATCTACTTACTGCTATTAATATTGCATTCATACTGAAATGATGTTCTGTAACCATGATGCTTTACTATCATTCAGCAGTGATAAAATATCCCATTTTGGCTATATCTATATTTGAATGTACTGCTTGGATGCAAGCCCAAACTCTTCTGCAAGCCTCGGATGGGCATCTCGTAGAGGGTGACTTTGCATATCTGTTTTCTCTTTGCAGAAGTCCAAGAGCACACTACAATGTGGACAAGCCACACATTCTGTGGCCACCATCACATATGTCAGATACCTGTGCAGTGCCATCATGAGGACAATACGAGGCAGGCAAGGGCTTCCAAAAGGTGCCCACTGTCATGGCCTTAGCTTATTTTCTGAAGTTCTTCTCCCAGTGTATTTTGGACGCAGATTCAGTGCATTCCAATAAACATCAGGGTAAGCATCTTTACCAATGTGATAAATCCTCAAAAGTTTTGTCCTTCCTCCCTGGGGTCACACTGCTTCATTGACTAGTGAGTCACAAATGGGCACTCTCAACTGAGTCAGGCAGAGCAGAAAATAAATTAATCAGTGAAACGGACAATACTGAGAAATAGCTGGAACAATGATCTAGTGTTGGAGAGTTTCTGACTATGATTACTGGTTTTGTTTGCCTTGTTCTTCTCCAGGTTAAGAAATAGCCGAGTGAGGTATTCTAGAAGGTGCTCTTACACCTTTAACATTTTATAAACCTTGATGAATTTATTTTATTCACACAAAAGACAAAAAGAACACAAAGAAATACATCCAAAGTTTCTACCTGATTGATTAATGTTAATTGCTATTTTTCTTCAATAAGCACATCCTATTGCAAAAGAAAAACATGTCAGTGCAAACCTTACTCATGTGGAGTCCACATGGAGTGGGCACTTCACATTATCTTCGATTCTCTAATTTCCGTTCGCACTTCTCATACTCTCAGTTAAGATTTATCTTCATGGAATCACAGAATCATAGAATGGTTAGAGTTGGAAGGGACCTTAAATATCATCTAGATCCAAACCCCTTGCTGTGGGCAAGGGCACCTCCCACTAGACCAGGTTGCTCAAAGACCCATTTAACCTGGCCTTGAACACTTCCAGGGATGGGACATCCACAGCTGTTCTGGAAACAAGGCAACCTGTTCCAGTGTGTCACCACTCTCACAGTAAAGAATGTCTTCCTAATATCTAACCTAAATCTACCATCTTCCAGTTTAAAGCCATTCCCCCTCGTCCTATCGCTACAGTCCCTCATAAAGAGTCCCTCTCCACTTTTCCTGTATGCCCCCTTTAGGTACTGGGAGGCTACTATTATGTCTCACCGGAGCCGCCTCTTCTCCAGGTTGAACAACGCCAGCTCTCTCAGCCTCTCTTCATAGGAGAGGTTCTCCAGTGCTCTGATCATCTTCATGGCCCTCCTCTGGACTTGCTCCAACAGGTCCATGTCTTTCTTATGTTGGGGGCCCCAGGGCTGGATGCATTACTCTAGGTGGGATCTCACAAGAGCGGAGTACAAGGGCAGAATCACCTCCCTTGACCATTTTTCTAATTGAGTTGGTCACGGTAATAATACTTAAATGTTTCAACCTAGTAAGAATAGAAAGCTTGCTGTTCAACATAATTTCTGAGGTTTTCCTCTCCATCTTGCTTTCAGATTCTGTTTTAGCAGGCATTTCTTCTAGTCAACTCAGAAAAACAGGACCTTAACAGCAAAACTATGGATCTTGTTTGACTGGTGTGTCTACTTCTCAGTCAAGTGACAATGTTGAACAAATAAAAAATCCTAAACATATGGACAAATCAGAATATCACATTGAAAATCCAGTATTTCTTCCTCTGGGTATAACTCTGGAAATATGGATTTGAGAGGTAAAGCTCCTTAGAAATCCCTCCTCTTGCATGTTCTTAGTATTTGCTTGTAGGTATCACGTTGATAAGAGCTGAAATGCCATTCTATAAACAATACCGTAGCTATTTAAGAATGCAGTTATCCTATTACATACGCTGTCTATTGAAGGCTAAAATACAGATTAAAATCACACTGGAATAGTTTATTTTCTTTATAGATGATTGAAGAGTTATATGTGTGTTATACATGATGGAAATGGAACAGAATTCCCCTCTTCCCTTCTCTCATAAAATTTAAGACAGATTTGTTTGTTTCTTTATGAGCTTTCACCAACAGTATATGGTAGTTCAAACACCTTTTTAGAAGTAAAACATTCACTGCAGTATTTCATTGGATTTTCTAGTGGTCCCTTAAACTTCCACTGTTTTGACACAAATGAAAGCAGTAACAGCTTCCAAATAAATCTCTGTGGCATACGGATGTTTAAAATGTAATAATAGTCATCAAATCTATAGAGAAAGGCAGGTAATCAAAGTACAAGTATCCTACATGACAATAAATTTTGTACTGCAGTCTATCCAGTTTTCAGTCATGAAGCTTAGCATTATTACAACCGGTTGCCAATGAGATAAAATGCCTTGCTAATTTAGCCTTTTATTTACTAATAGTTACGGAACTCAGGAACGTGTCACTTTACTACTAGTATCTACAGAAAGTATTTTCTTTATATGCAAATATTATATTCAGTGATATCTCTGACTCTTACTAGTAGAACTTACTTATCTTACTTTCCATTGAGGAGGCACTACTTACTCTTCTTTTACTTTGAATAAAATCTCTCCATTGCCTGTAATAGCAATTTTTAAGTCAACAACAATTTAGCAGTCCTTATTTAAGGTAATTAAAATTTCAGGTTGTTGGGTTTTTTTTTGTTTGTTTGTTTTGGTTGGTTGGTTGGTTGGTTTGTTTTCTTTTGGTTTGGTTTTGGGTTTTTTTGTTTTGTTGTTGTTGTTGTTGCTGGGGGTTTTTTTTGAGTTACGGTGATACCAGTATCTCTCAATGCCTTTCATATGACAAATTCAAATCCTATGATTTTGGTGCAGCCTTCATTCCACTGTTCAATACAAATCTGTAAAATAATGTTTATAAAACTGCTGATCAAAAATCTGAAGTTTTGATAGAAGAAATTCCTCTGAAAAGTTGGAAAAGCATTTCAGCTAGTTCTAGTTCCTAGATATTAACATGCACTTACTATCCTGTTAGCATATGATCTACCAGCTCCACTCCAAACTGAATACCTCACAAAGTGCACAGTTTGAGTCTGATAAACAAAAAGTATATTTTAAATAAATATTTGTGACAGAATTCATGCTACACGTTGAGTTTTAAGAATTGAGTCTACATACTGGAAATTTCTCCATTTAACTGCACAGATCTTCACGTCTTTCTATGCAACAAGAGGAGATCAGTATTAGTTTCCTAGACTGTAAAATAAACTGAACAGCATCTAGCTTAAGGATAGGTGCAATATATTGACTCTCTCCAGCTTTTAAGTTCTGTTGTTTTTCTTCTTCCATGTTATTCATTTATATTCCTCTAACTTCTCATCTGCAAGACCTTGTTAGCTTTCTCTTCTGCTCTTTCCTTTCTAAATATGACCTGTTAAACCTTACCTAGCAGACTTTTCCTCAGTCTTGCTAAAGCACCGTGCTTTAAAATCGAGCAAGGGAAAAAGTAATTTTGCCAGGCTCACGCTAAATCTGAGTCTCCTTCACTCAGCAAAGAAACACAGTGTTTACAAGCTGTGGGTGAATACCATGTGAGCAGGTGAAAATGGGAATTTGAGGGGTGTGATAAGGGTTTTTTATCTATAATGCGTTCATCCTGCAGAGCCCTTGTACAACATGTATAACTAGCCTCGTAGTATTAGAAAATTGCTAATAGTTTTCTAAGTGAAGAGAAGAAACAGATGGAGGAAAGAGGGCATTTACAGTCTAGCACATCTTGAGTCTTAGTATGTTCATGTGGTTTTTAACTTTCGTTCATCTTTCTTCACCTTCCTTTCTTCACAAGCAACGGAGCCCATTTTTAATAGCAATAGTGTGCTATTGGTAACATCAATATGATCTCCTTCCAGGGCCTGCACTAGCCACAATGCAAACAGTGTTTGCTGAGTGTTGTTGGGAGCATTCCCTATTTCCATGTATTATTCACAACACCCAGAAATAACTGTTTAAGTACCTTGTTAAGAGCATTGAGAAGAGAACTCTGCTAATGTCAGAGAGTGCAAGAAAAGATAACCTGTGATTTTCTGTGTTATAATGATTAAATCCATATCACTGGCTATAGTACAAGAAAATTAAGAATTTTCAAACATCGTCATGGAAGAAACTGTTATTGGACTTATCTATCAAATTCTTTTAAAAATTGCAGTGAAAACTATGGAAAAAAAATTATATTTGGTTTACCTGTCAAATTAAAAAAAAAAAGCACCAGCAAACATTCAACTCTTATATACAACACTAAATTGCAATTATTTTATTACCTTACCTTACCTATTACCTTAGCTTTTATTACATTACCTAAGACATGTAGATTATTTAGAAGCTATTAAACCATTCTTGGTCTGCTATACCTGAGGTAGAAGCTGCCTACATGACTTTAAAATTTGTTGTCTTTTCAACTTCAGCTTCATTGCAGGTATCAACTGCTCATGCACGACAGGAATTCAAAATATCTAGCATCCTGTTAATGTGTTACTGCACAAAATAGAAATATGAACAACTAATATACTGAGAAAAGAAAACAGATAACCTAAGACTATATTACGCCAGGTCAGCTTCCATCAGTTGAAAATATCTGAGCCAAGACTAGTATCACTATGCTTATGCCATACTGCATGTCTTTCATCCACAAGAACCACTTGTAATCCTAAAAGAAGCCTAAATGCCATCACAAGGCTGCATTCTTTTTCACAGTATATCAATGTGATTGTACTTATCAGCAATAATTTTCAGTAAACAGAAGTAAAGCAGCTGTCCCAAGTATAAATATCTGAAAACACAGTGTAAACTACTGTAAGCATCACCAATTCTAAGAGCTATGTCGTATCCACCCACTGTGGCTGGAGTCTGGAATTTGATATCTTATTCAGAAGTGCAGCTGCTGAAGAAGTATGTCCTTACCATGGCACAGGCAGACACAGGGAAATTTAGAGTCCTGATTTCTCCTTATTTACACTGGTGAATTCAAGTGTTCAAATCAATACAGAAACACTTGTGTCATTCTACTGTGAAAGAGGAGAAAAAACCACAAACTCTCACTATTGCTCCTTCTTTTCTGCTACTGCAGGTCACGTTCAGAAGCACTCTCTGGCTGTGCATTCACATGAGCAGGTGAGTGAGGTTGGCAAGCCTGGCTCTTGGGAGGAGTGCAGAAAAGGGGCACAAGGAGTCATGGCAAGTCTACGTGAGCAATGAAGGAGGTGCCCAGAGCCCCTGAAGGCAGGTGGTCGGGTACAGCCCCCCTTAGGGAAGTGCTGAGACACTTGGAGTCACCAGGACCAGCAGCTCCATTGTTCTGAGAGCAGATCCAGGCCAGGGAGGAATCACCACACGTGTGGTTACTGTCATTGTCACAGTCCTGGAGAAGTCAGAGATCACTGTGGGAGGCCACAAGAAATCTTCCCTCTGCTTCTCACAGCAGAAGGAGGGGCAGTCTGGGCAGTATATGTTGCAGAGAGGGCATCTTTGCCAATGAAGGAAAAAGAAGAAAAAGTTGAAAAGTATCTAAATCTCATATAATAAATTTGGCTTCTAGAGACAGACATTTTAAAACCTACAGATATTTTAGGGAAATTTCATTCCATTAAGGCAGGGAGGAAATAAGATAATGCTTGATTTAAAGATCAGATCTTATATTGCCAACAAAGCTATCTGGAGGCAGCTATCATGCCAAAGTACTGATTTGTATTTAGAGTGTCTGCAGTCAGACAAGACAGTACCTGACAAAGTGGGATGCAACCCAAATTTCTCCTTTTTCTCCTTTAAAAGCTAGCAGAGTGCCAAGAGAAACTTTAAAGTATTAAAATATATATAAATTAGTGGGTTTTAATTACTACTTCTAGACTAATGGATGTTAATTTGCGATTTTCTCTACTTGTTTAGGATTAACAGAATATCTTGTCAAAAATGGGTAGTTCTTCAATTAACCACTGCTACCAAAAGCTTATTAACCACAGGCTGTCCACCTTGAAATATCAATGGAGACATCTCCCAATACAGAAAAAAATCATAGAAAGACCAATGGTTTGTTCTTATAACACTTCTCAGAAGTTTGATTTTTCTGAAGTGTTGTTATTTCTCCAGCAAAGGAGGAAAACAAACAAAATCATGGATATTTGCCCCACAAAGTTCGTTGTTGCCATCCCTATTTAAAAGCTTGTTATCAGTGAATCTGGCTGATATTTATATTTTTTATGTTTTATATGTTTTATATTTTTATATTTATATTTATTTATGTCATATATTTTTTATATATATATATATAAAATATATATGTTTAGGGTTTTTCTAAAGTTAATCACAGGCTAGGTGCCTAATAGACCATGTCCAAAGAATTGGTAACCATAATAGAGACAGTTCATTTTTTCCTCCCTTCAAATGTTAAACTGTGCTTAGTGCCCTGGCCACTAAACAACAGTCACCTTCTCCTTCTCTCTGGCAGAGTGAATATTTAAGGAGCCCATAGGAAGTAGAGCAGCTTCTGCACGAACAACTCAAAGTGCTCAAACTCAGCTCACACACAAGTTTGGTTTTCAAGGCTTTTACCTCAGAAATACAGGATCAAATTCCATTAGGAAGAGAAGGACATTAAAGCTGGATTTTCCATAGTCCGGGTAACTGATTTTACCCTAAGCTCTTGAGACACAGTGTCATATCAAGTCTTTAATTTCATTTTCTCAATTGAAACCAGAGCCTTGTGGCTCTGTGTGCACATTTAGGCGTCTATGTATGCATATTACAAATATCAACATATATGTTCCCTCTGAAACTCTCTTCCAAACAGCATGACTTAGAGGTAAGAAAAGTTATAGAGATCTACAACAATATGCAGAGGGAAGTTATAGTAATAAAAACTGACAGGAAAAACCTCAAAAACTGTGAAGATAAGGAGAGAAAAGACAAAGAACAATTATTAAAAAACCTTGACTAAGGTCAGTGCAAGAGAAAAGTAAGACATACCCTACATTGAGATATTTGCCATGAGGATTAAAACATTAAGGGGCTGGAAGTAATAGTTAATTTATTTATTCCTACAGTGTCTTGTAGATGTGTTACTTTTGTCAACATTAAGTTTCTGTGAAATAAAATATATTCACATCTACTTAAATATATATAATAACCCACCCCTAAAAGTGTCACACTGTTTTGTTTTTTATGACTTGACGTATTCTTGTGATTCTCAGCAAGTCTGAAGTTACTGTGCCACTCATCCATCCATTGCTCGGTAACTTTGAACCTGTCATGTAACAGAAATTCATCACCCATAGAAAGATGTCACAAGGTGTCAAGCCACAGATTTGTCTTTCTTATCCTTTTGCTGCAAATGAGATTCTCCTGTCAAGATGATATAAAGTTCGAGGTGGAGGCGTCTAGCAAAATGTCAGAACCTCACCCACAGTGAGTTAGCACCGGCATTCACATCTGAATTGAGCTCTGGCAAAGGTAAGACTTCTTGAAATCAAACTAAGGACCAACTTTTCAAACATACTTGATCATCTCCTGGACTTACGTAAATGGCAGCAGGTTGATTTGCTACATCTGTCGACACAGAGTTCTGCAATACAGCTGAGAGAATATTTCTGGTATATTCTTCCATGACACAGAGCCTCACATATAGGCAGTGAAATAAAGGTGAGGATTGTGATCTCAGAAGGCCTCAGTTCCAATTATCTCTGGAACGCCTATTAAAAAATGTGAGGTTTTACTGATACTTCTGTTTAGTCTAGAATATAAGCAGAAAACATGGGACCCAATGACTCCATGAAATATGTATTTTTGCTGCTCATGAATTAAATACTGGAAAGAAGTTAGAAACTGTGGGAAATGGAGAGGTGAATAAGAGTGGGGGGAGTTCCTCAAAGACAGCAAGTTGTGAAAGGTGGATCAAAAATAATAAGAAAGTTTCCCCACCCAATGTAAATATCACTATTTCTTTGAAGCAAATATAAATGTGAGAAGTGTGCTGTATCTGCACATACCGAAGAAAGCTTGTGTGCAACAAAAAACCAGACAGAAATAGAAACAAGAATGAAAAAGGAAAAGTAAAATGAAGGTCAAATGCTTGTCTTCATTTGCTTGGTTAAGCAGATAAATTTTTTTCTTTGCCTGTAGTAGAGATTGAGTTAGCCTGGAAGTGTTAAGGTTTACATCTTTTGGAGGCAATTTTCTGCTTAAGCCATAAGAAAATAGAAGGATCATCACATGCTAACATCCAACCATCAAGATTGTTGCAAAAAATTACTGTGGGGTGCTTTGCTGTTTTTACATTAAAAAAGCAGTAGTATGCTTATTGTATTAGTTCATGATGGCACAATTCTAGAGAAGGAGAAGAGCAGAATTCTGCCAAAATGTTAGTTTTGCTAAGTACCCTAAGTTACTGTGTTCTGAACTGTGAGCTTAAGCAGCACGTTAGTGAGTCTCTACCATGAGGGACAAAAGAATTAACTAGTATTTAGTTATTAGGAACAAGCCAGATGCTGCATTACATCTTTATGAATCTTGTCAATCATGTTTATAAAGGCAATAGAAAGTTACAAATGGTTACTGCAGTGCAGAGTGGTCCATCTTAGATACTCAGTATGACAGCTTTATTTCAATGGGTAAGAATTGCAATAGACTAAGAAATTGTAGTATATGTAACTTATTGTGAAAAAAACAATGGGTAATGTTCACCTCAGACTTGTGAACAGCTGCAGCAGCTGTGTTTAGAAAAATGCAAAGACAGCTATTTTTTAAAGTATTTTGGACCCATATTCCTAACCTATCTTTTATGCCATAGATTTTTCATAGAATGTGTATCTAATAGTAAAGCCTAAATTGAGAGAAAGAAAAACTTTTATGATCTGCCACTTGATCATTTCTGACAATGCCTCCTGTTGATTTATTATAGACAGTAATTCAGATCAGCTTCATGATTAGCCCTCCTAACTTCTCAGCATGTCACTTTCCTTCTAGAAAATAATGACAACCTGTTACTGTCTCTCATCTCTTCATTTTTCACACACTAAATAGTTATTATGACTTGGACAAAGCTTCACAGAAGATGAAACTATGGCATCATATTCCACTTTTAGTGTTAGTATATCTATTGCCTCTAAAGAATATGGCCTGATACATTAGCGACTCCGACTGTATCCCAATGGGAGCACTGTTTGGCTTCTGTACTAAAAGGAACAGATGCTTTCCTAGAATTGGGCAATGATGCCTACTTATTTAAATGATGGGCATGTTAGAAATTCCGATAATAGTCATTTTAATTCAGTAGTGAACTATGGGAAATATGAGACAGAACCCTTATATAGCATATTACTGTTTTTCTCTAACTTCTCAGTTGGTATGTCATTTCAGAGAGAATTTTCAGAGAGAATGGGTTTTCATCTTGAAAATTGGCAAATGACGCACACGAGTTAGTTTTGAAATGTACAGGTTCCCAGTTGATACCTCAGACATAAATCATTTGTATGTGGGATAAACAAACGTGCACTGTTTGTTCCTCTTTTTGGAGGACAAATGACCTCGAATTATGTGCCTTTTAGCATGGCATTTGACTTTACAACTTGGTGGTAAACAATACAGAGCATAGTTAATTTCCCTTAGACTTTTTTTTTTTTTTTTTTTAAATCTCGCATTGTCGTTGTAAAATTGTCCAGCTTTTCAGATTATGGACTTCTGTTGCCTTTGCATTTTTTTGTGACTCAGTCGTTTCTTAACTTCTTCTCCTTCTTTTTGCCCCTGAAAAACCTCCTTTGCTTTCATGAGCTCACTTACTCACCCTCTCTTGGTTAATGACCTGATATTAAAGACCTACGGTTTCTTTTTTTTACTGCAAATCCTAATCCCTCTACACCACCTGGGATGACAACCACTTTCAGTCCTCTCATTCTATTCACACTGAGGTCTGGATTTATACAAGGAACTTTAGGCACTTTCTTAAAGCCTCTATGCGAGAAGCCTGTTTGCCCAGGATATTGTATACAATCTGTTGTTTAGAGCTAAACTCCTGCAGGGTGTGATTTGGTTCACCTCAGATCTTAACCACTTTGTGATGTTGCCTTTTCCCCCTCCCCATCCTGACTTTTATGTGTACAAATAATATTCTATTATCAGCGTGCCAGACCCTCTTCCATTCTCAATCAAAATGCCTGATATCTAAACCTACAAATACTACATCTTGCCAGTAAAGCAAAAAAAAGGAGGGAGATTAGAAATAAAGACAAATTCAGCATATTTTACTCTGGGTCTTTTTCCTCAGAGTCAGATTAATAAAAACCCTCGTCAACACACAAAAGCTGCATCCTCAGGTAGGCAAACTCAAATCCATTCATACATGCTTATGTCAATTTAGCTTGCAGCTGTTGTACATTGAGATAGCTAAACTGACGTGAAGCAAACTGATTTAAGGGTTCCTGTTGTTTAAACTGAAAGCAAAATGAAATTGCTAATCTAGCACAAGTTTTGTATGGTACAAAATTCATTTGGAGAGGGCCTTTCTCTGTTACGCCTTGCAATTGCCTTCTATGCTGTGACAAATAAGAAAGAAAAGTATGAAAACTTACAGCTATAGCCAGACATATAAAGATGCATTAGCGAGGAAAGTTGTCTATGCTGCAATGAGCACTTAAATCTTGTCCTTTTTATTGTAAAGGTTATCATAGGCTGCACACACTATTTTAATTCAGTATTTCAGGGTCTGTAGATTGATGCAACAAAATTGCCCTGAACGTTAGACCAAATCAGGGGCAAGGGATCATCTGAAAAGGAAGCTATCATGAGTGGCAAATAAAATATAGCAGAGCACTGTGTGCAGAGGCTTGTGACCTAATCCTTGGGAAGCTGAAACATGCATTTCCTGTCATTGCTTAGTAACAAAAAAGGAAAAAAATGCAGTGAATATTTCAGGGTCACCATATTTTTGGACCTGCCAGTATACTACCATAGAATGCAAGCACCACAAGGGTGTTCCTCCTTTTTGATTTATAACAGTATTAGAAATCCTAATTCTTTTACAGGGAAACTACTCCCAAGCAAGGTCAGTCTCTGACAAGAATATTGTTTTGAAACTGTAGTGGTTGGTTTCGGTATTCCTCATGCACACAAATGAGAGAACTTTTCTCTATTTTAAGGCTTTGTAGTAGCTAATTGCAAAATCATTTGAACGATTGTTCCTCTCCTTTATTTCTTGCAGATTGTTCTCTCCTTCCTTTGGGCCTTCATTCGTCATGTTTTCTTTGTTTTCCAGCTGGTTCCTATACAGAATAGCTCTGCACTATCCTGGCATAAGTCATGTTGTATCTCCACCATCCCTGACATGCCAATGCAAAGTCCTTCATGGACTCTTTAAAACTAGGAGTAGCTTATGCCTTTTCTTTGCTAATTGCCTGTGCTGAATGAAAGTTACCAAAAAGGATATCTTTTTTCTGTATTTTAGACAGTGGCTTACAAGACTCTGAACATGCTTTCCACTTCTTTTTTACACCTTTATTATACAACGCTGATTGGAAACTTCTAGCTTCGCTTTTGAGCACAAAGTCCAAGCTAGAGCAGCATGCAAGTCTTCCACAGGCAGCATTTATTAACTATGCTACTTCAGTATTAACTTTCCTGTGTTTTTCTGGAATAATAAATGACTTTCTGTGTGCATGTGTGTCAGATGGTGTGGAAAGGAAGCACTGTAAATACAAAAATTGACTTTGATTTAATTTTCCTTCATCTGCTGGGGAACATAAATCCCCCTACCAAACCCATTGCGCCAGCTCCCAGGCACAGAGATCAAGTGCCCTTGTTCAAGATGCCATCTCAGGGTTTTTACATTTTACCAATAAGCCCTTTTCAGTGAGGAACAAATCAGGCCAAAATTCGTTAGCACTGAACTACTATATATTAAATAACAACAACAACAACAGAAATTACATACAGCTAATTAAAAAAAAAAAAAAAAAAGGAAGGGAATAGTATCTTGCCCTGTGCAAAAATATCTTTGACTTTCTGTGTTATTTGCTACCTGTGGTACTACCCTTTGGGAAGAGACCTGGGGCAGTGTTGACTCCCTGGTTAACCCAAGAGATGCCTGTTCATGCTTGCTTCTGCGAATACAGAAACTACTAAACTACTTAGAAGAACTACTTAGAGAAGTGAAAGGAAAGAGGCAGCTTGTTCATTCTCAGATAAACTACTTTTTAACTGACTTGTGAGAAGTGCAGTCACTTTAGTTATACTTGAATGAGCTGCCAGAAGTCATATGGAACAACATGCAAAAGAGAAGTATTTAAGCTGCCTGAAAATACCACCATGCTCATTTCTTTTTCAAAACAGTGGGTAAAATATAAGCTCCACCCAACCCACCATGTTTCATCCTAACCAAAATCCATATAGTCCTTCTTGCCGGGGAAAAGGAAGTGCAGCAGCAGGAGGAATGAAGGTAGTCACTGTCATGTGCGGGGTAAGAAGTTCTTGTAGGTAGGAATCTATTGTTTCTCATTCTCAGAGGCAGACCCGCCTGGGCCCATGGGACAGAGGTTGTAAGGGTCTTGTGGCTAGTACAGCAAGATCTGGTGTTTGGAATGGGTGCAAAGGGAAGAAAAGTGTACAACTGCCTGGAAGAGACAGGGAAGATGATGCGCTCCATCTAGTTTTGGACTTGCCTAAATCACAACAGCCTTGAAGAGAGAAGAAAGTCCTTTTGCTGCCAGAAATTATAGATATTCCAGTCAATAGGCAGGTAGGGGAATTAATCCCTCAGGGAAAGGTTACACAGTCAAATAGCAATTATTTGCATCTTGCCAATGAAAAAACTTAAGAGACAAAATAAAGGAGTATACCTGATGCTATTCAGACCTATAAAGGAGAACAGTAGTCATTGGTGCTTAATGCAAAAGCTGCTGCAAGATTTCTTTTAAAAGGAGAGGTAATGGGATAGCTTTAAGATTGAAACTCAAGTGTCTTATGCCAGAAAAGTTCTTAATCTGGGGTAAGCAGAGAAAGAGAGAGACTTTGCCTGTGACTTTTAAAATGAACTCTTGCAAAGAAAGATGTTTCCAAGGACTTGTCTAAGAAAACAAAGTTTTCTAGCTTAGTCTTGCTGAAGTTTTGTATAAAATATATTAAAATATTTTTTCAAATAAACTGTCTGCTGATCTAGGGTATCATTTTTCCATTTAGAAATCTCCGAAATCAAACCAAACAATTAGAAAAACCTAGTGGTTTAGTGAGTTAATCCTCTTGTATAATCCTGTACCGGTATGAGGGAGAGTTTCCTGCTCTGGGTATCGGTGTTCTCATCCTACTCAACGCTGGGATGAAGCCTCCACATGCCACATCTCTTCTTCTTTCCTTTTCCCTGTTTAGGGAAGGAAGTATTGATACATGAGCTAGCAGGAAGCAGCCAGAAGCTCAAACAAGTACTTCTGTGAATATATTCAGAAAAGAGGGCTGCAATGTCTAATAAAAAACACACCTGTCCCACCATGTGGTGTTGACCATCCTTGCCAGCCCACACTGCAAGGGCCAGGAGCTGCCATTTCAATGAAGTCTTGTCTTTTTCTTTTGGCTGAGGTGCCTCAGAACATCCTGAACTTGTCCAAGTATAAAATGCTACTATGTCTTCCTCTCTTGGACTCTTTCCTGTAAAGTTGGACCGTCAAAGATGTCTTGAATAATAAACCTCTCCTTTTGTGTGATGTGGAAATATAGGTCCCAGATATTTGGTTTTATCTTCATAGAATCATAGAATGGTTTGTGTTGGAAGGGACCTTAAAGATCATCTATTTCCAAACCCCTTGCCGTGGGCAGGGACACCACCCACTAGACCAGGCTGCTCAAAGACCCATCCAACCTGGCCTTGAACACTTCCAGGGATGGGACATCCACAGCTTCTCTGAGCAAACTGTTCCAATATGTCTCACCACCCTCACAGTAAAGAATTTCTTCCTAATATCTAATCTAAATCTACCCTCTTTCAGTTTAAAACTGTTACCTCTCATCCTATCGCTAACTCCCTCATAAAGAGTCACTCTCCATCTTTCCTGTAGGCCCCTTTTAGGTACTGGAAGGTCGCTATAAGGTCTCCCTGGAGCCTTCTCTTCTCCAGGCTGAACAACCCCAACTCTCTCAGCCTGTCTTCATAAGAGAGGTGCTCCAGCCCTCTGATCATCTTTGTGGCCTTCCTCTGGACTTCCTCCAACAGCTCCATGTCTTTCTTATGTTGGGGGCCCCAGAACTGGACGCAGTTCTCCACGTTGGTTCTCATGAGAATGGAGTAGAGGGGCAGAATCACCTCCCTTGACCTGCTGGCCACTTTTCTTTTAATGCAGCCCAGGATGTGAGTGGCTTTCTGAGCTGCAAGCGCACATTGCCAGCTCATGTTGATCTTCTTATCCACCAACACCCCCAAGTCCTTCTCCTCAGGATTGTTCTCTATCCCTTCTCTGCCCAGTCTGTGTTTGTCCCTGAGATTGCCCTGACCCATGTGCAGGACCTTGCATTTGGCCTTGTGGAACTTCATGAGGTTCACACAGGCCCACCTCTCAAGCCTCTCCAGGTCCCTCTGGATGGCATCCCTTCCCTCCAGCATGTTGACCGCTCCACACAGCTTGGTGTCATCAGCAAAGTTGCTGAGAGTGCACTCAATCCCACCATCCATGTTGCCAACAAAGATATTAAGTAGTACTGGTCCCTGTACCAATCCCTGAGCAACGCCACTTGTCACTGCATGCCACTAGGACATCAAACTGTTGACCACAACTGTTTGAGTGCTGCTATCCAGCCGATTTCTTACCCACCAAGTAGGCCATCTGTCAAATCCATATCTCTTCAGTTTAGAGACAAGGATGTCACGCACGACAGTGTCAAATGCCTTGCACAAGTCCAGGTAGATGATGTCAGTTGCTCTTCTCTTATCCACCAGTGCTGTAATGCTGTTGTAGAAGGTCACCAAATTTGTCAGGCATGACTTGCCTTTAATGAAACCATGTTGTCTGTCACAAATAATCTCCTTATTTTCCATGTGCCTTAGCAGAGATTCCAGGAGGATCTGCTCCATGATCTTGCCAGGCACAAAGGTGAGACAGACTGGCCTGTAGCTCCCAGGTCTTCCTTTTTTCCCATTTTAAAAATAGAGGTTATGTTTCCCCTTTTCCAGTCAGTGGGAACTTCATCTTATTGCCTCGACTTCTCAAATATGATGGATAGTGGCCTAGCAACTTCATCTGCCAATTTCCTCATGGACTTGTGCACCTTCAGGTTCCTCAGATGGTCTTGAACCTTGTCTTCTCCTGGGCGGTTCCTCATTCTCCCAGTCCCTGCCTTTAACTACTGTGACTTGGGTGGTGTGGCTAGAGCCCTTGCCAGTGAAGACCAAGGCAAAAAAGTTATTGACTACAACTTCATTGTTGTCCACAGAGTGAGCCTTAAGTGCAGTAAATTTTATAATATCATGTTTCTTTGACAGAAATGTCCTTGCACTGATGAAAAAATTAACAGAGCCTGGCAGGTTTGGGTTATAATGTGACAACAGAAGAGGTACTGGGAAGAAGGCTGGAAAATTCATTCTATGGGTTTTGCATACTTTGTGCCTTTGCAGGTGCTCTTGAATTTGATTTAAACTTAGAATGATTGCCCTTGGGGTGCTTGGTAAAACATCAGTAAACATTAGTATTGACTCCACAAAGAGGTCATATTGAGATCTAGGTTATTTATTGCCGCATTAAACGATCCTCCTTTCATTTTGTCGCTGGCAGCCTGTTTGATAAAGTTTAACTTTATCTGTCCTGCTCCTTTGAAAGTGACTTTTCCTACTGTGTAATACTAATCTGCATTTTTGTCACTGAAGTGAGGTCCTGCATGTATGTGTGTATTCTGGTATAAATGGGGTTCTGTAACATGTTCTGGGAGAAAAACCCAATCAACTACCTAGCTGAAACTGTTCGGTTCTGTAATACTCAGCAGGCATTCAACTTATATTACCATTAATAAGTGTGACACTTGTAGATAATCTGGGCAGAGATCACAAAGTGTTAATGCTTCCCCCAAACCCTAGAAGTTTGCATGAGCAGAGCATTGCCAGATACCATTAGTCTCCTCAAGTCTATGGTACATAAGAAATTATTTTTTCACAGAGCTGGTGGATAACAACATCCAGGTGAGGTGTGCAAGTGACCAAAATAGCTGTAGAGGAGGAAGCAAATACCAACAAAGAAAGAAAGTGTGGTCCCATTTAATAGTCAGATGGAAAGCAAATGTTTCCAATAATTGATGATAATCTCATTCTAATGAGGCAGTCTGTGGGCTCAGAATAGATGACCTAGCATTTTTTTCCAAATAGCAGATAAACATACAGCTAATAGAACAGGATTTAGTTTTATGAATAGAAAGATCTCATAGATTTCCTGTAACCAAAGGTAATTTCTAAAGGAATTATTCTTGACAGAGACATGACATCTTTAATTTTGAAATAAGATTCTGATCTTAATTGGAAGATTGTATTTTTGACACAGAAAGTTGCTTTCTTAACCTTTCAACGTCAGTGTTTCCTCATTATCCACTCAACAAGAATTTAATTTTGGTTTTGTCACTCAGGAAAAAGGTAACTTTTTATAGCAAGTTATAGATGTGAAGAAGAGGTCTCTGTTTAAGAATAAATACTTGTATTGAAGACTTTTCTTTTGGAGGGGGTCCTGATGTTTAGAAATTACTTTGCCAGCATCGGCAAACCTGAGAGCACACAGTCACTTGTATACTATTCACTGGCTTTTCAGAGGGTACAATGTAATTTGGAACACACTGAAATATCAGAACTACTCAACTGTAACAAAAAATACCTATAACTATTTTAATGAATATAAAAACATTGTCCTCCTGCTTATGTATTTTGAGCAGATTCTTGAAATTCTTCATAAGCATAACTTTGTTTTGGTTTTGTGCACAGCAGCTCCATATCCCTTTAAATTATACTGTGGCATGCAATAGGATTTACTACTCATCTGGCAGTTACAGCATGAAGTAATTAAGCCCCTGGGTTCTGTTGTTGTGAATTTTATGTATTAACTCAGACTGCAAGCAGAATTTGGTCTTAATTGTTAGTAAGCATTTTCCTGAATGATTAAAATTGCTGTGGAAATAAAATTTTTTAAACCTCTATCTTGATGCTAAATAACGTCTTTACTCTCTTTTCATACAACATTCAGCAATGACAACACTCACTTTTCTCTGCATAACAACATTTCAATCTGTTCTAAACCATAACTGTATTAGTTGCGTGAGATCTTTGGTTCCATGTGAATATCACAAAATCACAAATACTATTTGGGTTATTATGGACTTTTATTTTTTAAGTCTTGGGTAAAGCACACTCAGTTCCTGACTGATTGAACCCAGGTTTGACATATTATAGTTTTCCAGTCTATTCTGAATTGCTTTGACATTGACGCCTAATGTGCTATATCATCAGATTGTCTGTTTTCAAAATTCAGGAATAGCGAGATTTTTTAGAGTGTTATTCTGTATTGACAGGAAGTTTCTGAAAGAATGGCACAGCACCTTCGGCTTGGGAATGCTATGAAAGCAAATCTGCGTGTGTGGAACTGCAGGCCCACACTCTGTGTTTAGAGAACACGAATGCTGTTCAAGTGTTAGGACTAGCTTTGAAGTGATTGCTGAAACTGCAAGGGCAAAAATATTAATTGATTTCATGTATTTCTCTTCAGACAAAGTCATTAATCAAGATGACCTTTTTAGAGGTACAGTAAATTAGTCTTACAATGGTGAAAAATATGCTTTTTAAAATCCCTGAATAAAAGTGACTGTCGTAGAAATATTTTGTGGTTCCATATAGTGACCAATAGCCAATTTTCTAAGGTCACTCTTCAGATATACTAAGCTTTATGACTTGCTAAGTAGTTTCTGCATGTTTTTTCCTCTAGGTATGCTTGTATGCACTTGCTAATTAAGACAAAGTCAGAAGAGTAACTGTGTGGAACATTTAAAATACCCATAAGAGAAAAAACTTTATAAAGAGTTGAAAAAGGTAGTCTAGCAAGTGAACTTCAGACTCCGATTTGGCATCTGTACATTTGTTATAGTGGGTAGAGCTACTTCTGCCCCTGGTCTGGATTTGTCCCTAGGACATAATATGGCAGAATTTTGGTGTTTGATCTCTGAATTATGTGGAAGTTGCAATATGATGTATTATTTGACCTATTACTACTTAGCAATAGGATAAGTAGCCTATTAGAAAGAAAATACAACTTGTTAGGAGACTTACCACAGTTTCTGGGCTCCCCCAGTCTTGTCCAGAGTGTGAGAATGAGAAGATCCACAGAGTGCCTGCTCGTAGAATGCCCCAGAGTCTCATGTCTTCTCTCCCCACCTGCAAGTTTCCTCTGATGAAGGCTGGAAGAATTACAGAAAGTAGGAAAAGAATAAGTGGGAAGCAATAGAGGTGGGTAAATCAAAGGCAGCAAGAATTTTTGGGAGGAGGTATGTACAAATTTCTCTCTATAGGAACTAAATGAAAATGTACAGAAAGGAATTTTTCAGATAACTTGTAACTATCCACAAACTCATTACCTCAGGACGACCTTGTGGATAAGTGTTTAGCAGGAATGAGAAAATGTTATTCGTATCACTAGAAATGTTACCATGGTTAGAAAAAATATTAAAATTATACAGTGCTACTTTAATAGAAATAATAATACAGAATAGCGCTCCAGGGCATGAACTCACTACGAAGCGATGTGGGCTGGGAAGAAAGTGCTCCTTTGGGCAGGTAGGATTTTGAAGTCCTGACTCATGAAAGGCTTCTTTACACTTTCTTTGAAGCATTTGCTACAGGCTCAGACGGAGCATACTGAACTGAGTGGTCTACTGGCTTGTGCTACAGAAACATCTGCTTCTATGGTTTCGAACTGGAAACAAACTGCTTTTGTACTTTCTCTTGTGAGAGCCTTCATAACAACATTTTAGTTGAGCTTCAGTTTTGAAACTCTTGACATATCGTTATTACATGTACCAAGGTGAAATACACCCCCAGTCAGTAGTCATAGTATAAAACAAAGCCCACACAGCATGGGACTTTATTTGCTTAAGCTTATAAATTTGTTCATAATATTCTAAGCTAAGAAATATAGGTTTTATTTCTTTCACCGTATTTGCAAAATGCCTTTATTTTTGTTAACAGAGGACTTGTCAAAGTCTCTCTTTAACACAAAAACATTATCTATGTGATTTTTGTACTGAGACATGGTAGATTTCTACCGGGAAAACTTATACACATTGTACTGCCCTTATCTCAGATTATTACTGTCCTAAGTTTGCATATGTTTGACTGAAAAATTAAGAACTGCCTGTGGGCATTGTTCTATTGTATAAATCATACATAGCTTTTTATAGACATATACAGAAAAAAATGCATTTAAGAATTATTTTACACACATTCTGCTCAGCTTTATTTATGAGGGACATTTATTTTTGTTATCCACTGACATCTCATAGGCCCACATATTTTTTCTGGAGGTACAAGCAGGCTTTTCTTGGTACCCACAGTATGTTTCTGCAGGTGTCCTTTAGTGAGGTAGTTTTTCTTAATGCATTATTCTTTTTACTTCACTTCTATTTCACAACAGGCCTTTGCTTGACAAAGCCCTGAAATTCTAGTATATTTTGAAAGTAAATTTATGTGTGATGTTACTAATGTTAATATAAAATGCATTTCTTATTAATGTTAATTAATGAACATTAACTCAAAGTTAATATGAGATGGGTTGTTAATTGCTGATAATTACTAAAGCAACCAAATATTTATATCAACTGTCCAAATTACTTTGATACTGGAATACTCAACATTTTAATAGTATAGTTGAGGATAGAAAGGGAATGCTTCTCATTTGATTCACTTAGAGATGACATTGTGGTAACCAGAAATAAGCAAAATAAGCAATTTTTGCTCATATGAAATAAGCTCTTCAGTAGTAGCTGCTTTTGGATTCAACCAAAACTGAATTTTCAGCATCCATATTACATCTTTAATGTCCTTTTGGAATCCTGCCTGAAGGAAAATGCATTGATATTTCTTTAAAACTTCACAGCCTGAAACTTCTTTCCATTTGTTTCCTTCCCCCCTCTTTCTACTGTCCACTTCCTACTACTTTTCCCCTGGTTTTGCCAGTCTCCCATATTACTGACTCCAGGTTTTGTTTTCAGTTGAGTGTGCAAAATCCTCAGATGCAAATCTGGTTGTAAATTTGCTTTGACAAAGTGAATGCAAGTTACATGGTTGTTTGAAAAATGAACAAAAATTCCTATCCTCTGCTACTACCCAGCCTAAATCATATCCCTTCCCCTGATCAGGAACAGTTTACAGCTCAGCTTAATGAATTAAGGTGAAGTCTGCATCCACTGGTCTTCTTTTCTATTTTGTCCAAGACTCCTCTTCGATAAAGGTTCATGATGCATGATATATATGATACATGATGCATATGGCATCTCTTTTCAGCTATGTCTCTATTTTTCTCCCTAGCTATATCTATTTTATCGTTATTCTTATTTATAGTAATTCATGTGGATTATTTTATGTTGTATTTCAAGTTCTTGTAAATTAAAAAAATTTGTACTGAGAGACTATGATGCAAATGTTCATTATATCAACATTTTCTCAAATGTAGATTTATGCTCTAGCCCTATGTTTTGCCAAAGTGGTAATTCAATTAAAAAAAAATAAATCAAGTTTTACAGAACTTAATTTTTATAAATGGCTATTTGGTTGTAAATATATGCATTTTTTTCTAGTTTTGGTTTTATTACTTTATTGGGTAGACTAAGGAATTTTTTCATTGTGTACTCCACCTATACATTTATTTTGTGTTATGTAAATTGTGCTTCAGTCTGTAAGTTATCAACCAGCATTACTGGTACGCAACTCTAAAAATGAGCTAAAGCTAACATGATTAAGAACTTTCAAGGTGAGTTTTGTTTCAGGGAATATATACTTCCTGAAATGTACATCTTCTAATGTATATATTTAAACTTTGTCCTGAAAAATGGTGATCAGTAGCACGAAGGGTGCAAGTCATCTTCATCATACAGTTAAGTAATCTCAAGACTGAAACATGCAGTAATCCTATGGCATGTCTGAATAAAGCAGATCCTCTTGAAGGACAAGAGGGTAAATCAGCAAGTAAATGTGAGTCTAAACCTCCAACAATTTGCTGCCAGTTTCAGACAAGCAGGACCATTATAAGTAGCTGCATGAGGGGAAAAAAAAAAGAGATATGGTAGGATGAAAGCAATGAATTTCAGTCTAATCTCTTTCTTTATTCTCTCTACACCATTTAGCCTGCCCTATGTTTCAGCACTATTTAAAATGTAACATTTTAATATTTTTTTTGGGTCTACCATTTTATATGTTCTTTGAAGCAAGACAAACTTTTAACTTAATCTAAAGTGCAGGGATGCTTGATTTGAAGTGACTTGAAGCAGTAGATATTAATGACGTATAAGGGGACTAGAGCCAGAATGGCTTTAAATCTTTTTTTTTATTGTATCTTTTAAGATCTGGTTTTCAACTGTAGATGCCTTTTTGCCCCATAGAGTTCCCATTGCCTGTTGCAAAACTCTTGCTCTGCACTTCAGAAGGAGTTTTCTCTGACCTTTTCCACAGAAACATTTTCCTGAAAGAGTATTAAACTTCACTGGATAAATGTATCCCTTGAAAGGTATACTGGTGGCCATATACATTATCAAATATGTCTTAATGATAAGTTATGGTCAATGGAAGGGCAATAATCTCAAAGGCTAATTTTAGCCCAACCCACTACATCTGATGTAGACTCTGGCTCAGAACCATCCCCTGAAAAGCATTTCTTCTCCTACTGAGCCAAAAAGGAGACTATGGAGACTAAACTTAGGTCATCCACTTTGGTGAATTCCCCTTCTTCCCCAACTTGTGTATGCACTGGCTTAACAAGAGCAATGCTTGCATTTCAGAAGTGCTAATTCTCTAAAGAGAAAGCAGAAATCCTTTTCATACCCTCGTACTTTCATGTCTCACGCTTTTTCCATACTGTGGAAACATTGTATGGAAATACTTGGAACATTCCAAGCTGTGAGTTGTTTCTCAGCCTCTTTTGTGAGTTCAGTCTTCAGTTCTGTATATACTTCATGATTACCAGAGCTGTTTCCCAAGGTTTTCATCTAGGCTCTATAGGTATGGAGTTTAGCTGTGTGGGCTGGGGATGGCAAAGGAGTCAGACAGGTCTCTGCCAACTACACTGCTCCCAGAATAATTTAGAGGTGTGCTTCATCATAGGTTTTTCTTATTTTTCATCTCAGAGCCAGAGATCAAGTGGAGCATAACCATGCCAAGGAAATTGTCACCTAGGAAGATATATTAGGCTTATGCTCAAGTCTGGCATATTAAAGTACACTGTAAACTCCAATGAAAGTATTTAATATGTAAGTAATCAGAAGTTTCCACTTCCCTCCCTCACTGCCACTGTCCCTCCTTCATTAGTTTTTGTGGCCAAACCAATCATAAATATCCCAGTGAATCTACAGTGTGGGCAAGAAATTTCTGGAAATTGTTTAGTATTGATAGACAAGCCTCAAACATTTTCCGTGATATTTATGTGGTTGTACCTTCTTGACCATGTAAACATTTCAGAAAATGAACTGACCTAGTTCTTCAGTATTTCCTCTCATTTGGTTTAACCCATCTTTTCTGCTTCTAGGAAGCAGGAGAAGTTTGCCTCTCACTCCCTCACAGGTGCACATTTTCTCATCCTTTTCCTTCTCCCTGTCCACTCCATTGCAGTTTTTTTCCCGTTAGTTCATGCGTTCATGACCATCTGCTTTCTCCCCTTTTTCCCTTCCTCACTTGTTGGCAGCTCTGATGCTTCTCTACCCGTTCCCTAATGGATTTTCCTTCTGCAGTCTTACTGAGTACATTTATGCTTAGTAAAAGAGAAGACTGAGAAGATGGGTGACTTCAGTAAGCCAACTGTTTTCAAATGCATTATGTGGCACATAATATCACTGGGCAGCAAGATCGTCTGGCAACAAGCAAGGAATCAGAGTGAAGCACTGATCACACTGTACCTCTGCCTTGAACACAGCATTAAAGCAAAACTACTGCTGGACTTTCTGGCCTGTGAGACATCAGACTGCACAAGGCCAGGATGAGGAGTTAGATCCAAGGGTACCTCTGCTGTGGAGTGCACTGAAGCTGTGTGCAAAAACGCAGTCTTTGTTCTTTCTGTTCACTCCCTTTTTTTTCCTAATAGTTATTTGTAAGAACAATAGAGAACTAAGTCAGATTTTCAAATTTTAGGAGCTTTAGAGCTAAAATTTGGTGCATATAGGTAGCTTGTGGAGGAATATTTATAATCGGATAGTTCACAATTATCCAGCATTTTTAAAGTCCTTAATTATTTTTATCAATGCCAATAGTTAGTATTTCCTCAGATGAACATGCCTAAATTTTTTGCTGGATGCAAACCACATTGAACTCAGTAGAAAGACTAACAGATTTACGCATAATTTAGGGCTGGCAGTATTAAACATGCAAGAACTTTTCTTGTTAGGATGACTTATAAAGTGTGATTCATTTCTTTGTGTTTCCACCCCATCATGTTTGCTTTCTGTAAATAAAGGAATGATCTTGATGGAAATCTTTAGCTAGAACAGTGAGTTTTTAAGCAAATATTGCATAATACTCACGGGAAATTTATTTTCAATTATTGCTTCTAAGTATTCACAGTGGAAAACTAGGGAAAAGTCCTGATATGGCTTAAGTTTATGGCAGCATTTCCACAGGCTTTAACATGACTAAGGTTCTGTCCCAGATTCTAAGTCTTACATTTAACCTCTCAAGAAACAGTTATAGAAATACACTATTTTCCCTGAAAACACCACCTTGAATAATGATATTTTTCTCTTAGATCAGTTGCAGTATCTGATCGTCTCCTAAGAGATAGCTAGACAGTCTAAGGTAGCTGACAATCTTAAGACACAATAGAAATTTCATGATGAAGTGTAATATTAACAATACAGGAAAAACAATCACAATGACACTATAGTGGAACAAGACCCCAGGTCCCAAGGGTAAAACTGCCAAGAGATATCAATGCCTACCACTTCTGTACTCTGTTTTAGACAGATAACAATAAAATGCAGTGGTAGTATCCCATGCACTTGAAGAATAAACATTTTATAGGATTGAATTTTAGAAAGAAAAATATTTTCTGTCTAAAATTAAATCTGACCAGCTCTGTCCTTTGTATCTAGGGTGGGATTTCAGCTCAAAACAAGGGAAAGAGCCATTGTCTGGTTTGAATCAGGGACTTGGCTGTGGGCTTGTAGATTTTCAGGTAAATTCTCTGTTGCGGGTACCCCTGGATTTTTTCTTTGACCCTTCTCCCCTCAATATCTTATTCTAGAATAAAACCACCGATCTTTTCAAATAACAGGATTCTTGTATTTCTGCCAGCCTTTACCAAGGAGATTCAAGGGTCTTTTACTTCCCGTCTGGATTGAAGCATTGGAAAGAACACAATTCAGCATGGTTTAGATATGAGTCATCTCCCTGATCTCTTAAAATGAAAAAACTGACAAAATACAATCTTCAGTGAAATACGTCTTAGGGCTCCCCAGATAAACAAAGATCCCAGTTACCGGCCTGCAGCATCCGGACACCTTCAGTGGGATTTCCATGCCCACTCAATACTTCAGACCTCTAAGCCTCCCTGCCTGCCAAAATGTAAGCCTGTTTTGAAGCATTTTCAAAACAGTGAATACGCATTGATCTTGATGACAGGGAGGGAACTTGCAGAGAAGTCCTAGGTGTAGTATGCATGTCTCTTTCTTAATGGTCACAGATAACTTATGGTACATTCCAGTGCTTTCATGCCAAAAATATAGCTGCTGATTACCTTTTTTTTTTCTAATTTTCTTTGCTTCCTTGATTTATAGAATGTTTTCTTGCAAAAAAAAATAAGCCTTCACCAATGTGTACTGTGGCAGTTCTCAGCATATTTAAATCATTTTTTAGGTACCTTAGAAATCCAAATATGTTTTTTTAACATTTCTGGTTGCCTTCTGAGTAATTAAAAGGCAGTCTGAATTCTGAGGTTATTATTGTAAAGGTCAGTTACGTTAATAAAGAATACACATCCTTGCACCAAAATCTTTTCACTGAAAAGCAGTGAAGGTACTTTAATTTGTCAAAAGCTTGTCTGAACTTTTGGTTTTGAACTATTAAAAATTAATTTGGAGGAGTAAGAAAGCAGCCTGATACGAAACACGGTACTAAATCTTTATACTACTCATATGGGTCATATTTTGTTATGAGATTTAGTCTGTGTGAAAGGCCTTCAGTGCTGTGCATATACTGAAAGGAAGTCATAGAAGCACTTTTCATCTCCTTTCAGTCATCAGTCTGCTTCCAGAATCATGTTGATAAAGAGAGAGTATTCTTCTCCTTGGCCTTGAGACTTTCACATGATCTTGGGAGAAATGGGGTAAAGACAGTGGAGAGAGTTCACTTTTGTACACTAGAAGTGAAGTGGCAGTGGCACAAGCTACAACTGACCTTTCAGAAGTGTATTCTGGATGTACCTAAAAGGAGTTAGAATAGCTGTATAGCTGTATGCCTCATTAGCACAGACTTCATAATTGTTTCTTCCACTTTTCAATTCTAGCAGGATTAGGAATCCGATATGAGAGAAATCTTTTGATCCCTCTGCCCTCTAGACCCTAGTGAGACCAGGAGTGTAAAGAAGTGAGAAAAGTAAAGAGAAAAAACCCCACCAATTTCATAACATTGGTTCAACTTTGGACTAATTACATCATATTCCCTGTCTACTCCTTAAAAATTAATCACTCTAATCCTCTCTCTTCCTCCTTCTTAATTTGAATGGTGCATTTAAATCTTTCAGTGAATGACATTCTCCTGTTACTTGCTGTCACCACAGTTATTGCATTTTGGAACACCTCATTCTGTTTGCTGCTATTCCACTTTTTTGGTTGTTTTCATGTAGCTAGTTGGTCTGATCAATATCTCAGTACTGCTCATCTGCTCAGTACTGCTCAGTACTTCATTCTTGCTCATCCTCTTTTCCTATTTCCTTCATGAATTCAGTCATGGTTATCTTCTCTGTGTAGACAGACCATATTTTCATCTCTCTGTTTTCCTCACTTTCTCCCTGTTTGGAAGGCTATGCTGGGTTTGTGTCCAAAGTAGTGCACTGAAGCAGCAAAGGACTCTAAATGGGAAGTTAGCAGAGCTGACTGGGAACAAGGGGACTGATGAAACGGAGGAACAAAGTTCAAGGAAATCGACTGAATTGGAAATCATGAGGAAAGAAAAGAATTATAAGGAGCAGAAACTTGGAGGGGAGAAGGGAAGAGAGTAAAAACAGGCCTCAGTTGCTGCCATCCTTCAAATGCTTTTTTCTGCCCCCAGACAGGAGTTTTCACTGCCTCTGTGACCTCTTGGTGCTGCAGGGTCTACGGCTCAGCTCTGTTATGGGACTGGTATGGGCAGAGCCCTGTCTCAGGCTGCTGAGGAAACTGCCAAGTTATGAGGAAGGGCTGTGAGCAAGTATGTGGGATGGAGACACGCATGATAAGAAAGGTAAAATTACAGAACTGGGACTGTTGGGAAAGGGATCATTAGCTCAGGGGCTAAGGGGAAATCAGCAAAATTGAAAGGTACAAAATCCTAAGTGTAAAATTAGGGCGCTGACTGATTTGGTGGGAGAGCAGCACTGAAGCCAACGTGTCCCCTCCTTCCTGCCCATGAAAATACTCCACTGGTGTCTTATCATGGTGGTAAGCATACTAATGATGAACCCACCAGCTGTCTTTTGTGTGCTAGCTCATAAATTACTGCTTTATACTTATACACTGATGATATGAAATTGCTGTATGTAAGAAAGGGAAGAAGAAGACAGACTCATGTTAAATGCAGCAGCAGGACCAGAGTGACTGATGCTCCTAATTGGCTTTGGAAATATGTAAATAACAACATATCCAAGGAGGAAGTACAGCATACACAAAGGACTGTGTAAAGATATGGATCTCATCCCTATTTGACATGTTAGAGTGAACAGGATTAGCAACTCATCTGTCCATCCAGAGCAGAGGGAGAAGTAAACATCTCTTGCCAAGACCTCTGGGAAATGGAGAGGGACAGCTTGCTTGGTGGAGGGCAGTGCAGAGTCCCTGGGAACAGCCATTTGGCACAGGAATAGAAGATGAAGTAGACCAAGGGAGTAGCTAAACAAAAGGTAAACTTAGTATATTTTGAAGTCAAAGTCATGAACCTATCACTTTGAAGGAAATAGAAAATATATTTACTAATATTGCATTTCCTCACAACTGACTACTGTGTTTTCAGTAGAAATAAAATGGGAATAAAAGGAGATCTTTCAGGGGCGCTCTGTATAAAGATGTTTGCTCCACGAGCTGTGTATAGGGTAATTTCACAGGAAGGAAACTCGAAAACATAAATCACATGAAATAAGTTTTTTCTTCCTCTCAGAAACATCGTATTAGATTCTAGCATGCCATAATCGGATTGATTCTTGTTCTTTGCTCAATCCCCAGTAGCGTATGTGACAAGTAAAGTACTGGAAACTGTTGCTTTTTTAAAAGTGATTTAACACAAAAGGACAATCCACAGAGGCACAAGGGCCAAGCACTCTATTTGGCACAGCTTCAAAGGTCATTTGTACATTTTACATCAAGCTAGATTTCTCCTGGATGCTACTGTGGCAGAATTCTGCATAAAAGTCATTCCCAGAAAGTCTAAGAGGAAAAAATAAACCTTCTACAAAGCTGATGAGTAGAACAGGAAACATTTTAGATTTCAATCTCAGAAAGATTTTGTGTAGTCTCTGAATGGGGAATTAAATTGATGGTGGTGGGATAAAATCATGTAGTAACGTAAAACGTCTAGTGTTTCTAACAGCAAAAAAGGCAAGTTCATTCATGAAAAACTTGAGTTTACTTCCAGAAAACTGGGTCAAGTAAGTTGCCTGATTTCTTTTGAGAAGCAAAAACTATCTATGTACAAATAATTAGTTTACAGATTTAAAGATGGAGGGAACTCTATGTCTATAGAGGGAACAGAATAAATTTGGGAAAGCTGGCAATCCTTGAACCAAAAATATTTGTTAAAAAAGGTTAGCTATAACCTTTGTTATTATAGAAAGTATGTATTAAGGTTTCTCAGCACTAGTTTTAGCCCAAATACCCCTTAAGGACAGGGGCTACTAACGAAACAATACATGTCAGGATTAGTTACCTCCTTCCTCTGTCCCTTTGCTGCAATGCTGTTCACCGCTGTGAGATCTAAGCCAGTGCTACTCTGCCATTCCCACCTGTGCTGTCTGCACGGATGCCATGGGGCAACACATGCCTGGAGCTGCTGGGCGCGGGGCTGGGCAGTTCCGAACCACTGCAGGTCTTAAAAGCAGATTTACAATTGTTTTAGCTTGCTCGGAGTGGGTGCCAATGGATCTTCCTTCCTGTAGTCCTTGTGGATTACTTGCCCCCTTTCTCCAACCAGTTTCCACAGTAAATCTCTTCTCAAAGGCTTTGAAGAACCCTAGTCCCAGGGTTTACAGAACTGTGAGATTTCCAGGAGTATTATAAAACTGAAGAACCGCATTGTGCTAGTAATAGGAGTTCTAACTTTGAAATGCGAGATGTTCTAATCTTAGGTAATGCATGTAGTGTACAAGAAGAAAGCACACAATCTGGTGAGCTGTCAATAGTTCACAAAACACACTGAGTAATCTTCAGAAAAAATGGCGTTACATATCCTCTGCTATGCACGAAAATATATGAACAGTATTCCTTCTGAATATCAAAACCATAGTGCATTTCTAAGGATTCCATTACAAAAAAATGTTAAAGGAACTTTAAGATCTTGATTCCAACAAACATACACATTCTGAACTGGATTTGTGGAAACAATTCCTTTGACTTCAATGTACTGTACATATCAGCAAAATGAATTTTAAGAATGAATACCTGCTGCATGAATACTGTCTAAGTTTACATAACAAACTAAAAACTAATAAAAATCAAATGTTTCCTATCATATCTGGAAGGCAGCAGCTGTTTGGGAAAGACAAAGCTTGGGAAAAATCAAGACACACAGAGTTCCACACGTATATATAAACACTGTGCCTAGTGATACTTGACAGTAGGATTTTTCTGTTGGTATGTCATACCAAGTACTCTGAAACTTTCCAAATGAATAAGATGTTCTATAATGAGACTCAACAATATCATGTTGGTTTATTTCTATTTGCATTGCCTCCATAATCAGCTCAGAGGACATGAGCAAATGTCAGTCACTTGGAGATTAATAAAACCAAAATAAATTCAAAGCAAAGCAAGAAATAAGACACAGCACACCATCTTTTAAAATGTAAAAGCAAAGGAAAAACAGATAAATTATTCCATTAAGAATCTGTGTTATTATTGTTTGCATAAATTTGAACTACTCTTACTTGTTCCAGGTAACACTTTAAAATTCACAGAATCAAGTTAAAAAAAAATACAACAATTTGGTCAAGTTTGCAAGTACAAAGATGTCTCTGGCTTCAAGGGGACTTCTCACATCTTTGAGGTTAAGTTGATATGCTTGGTTGCTCTGCTGAGGTATTCCACAAATTCTATTAGTTCTAATAAAAAATGACTCTCCATGTAGTACCAAAGAGGCTTCACTTTTTCTATAATGGGTAAAAGGAAAATCAGAACATAAGACCTGTCTTTAAACAGTGAGTATGTGTTTCTGATTACTTGAATTATAGGGATCCCAATAACAAGGAAGGACTAATTTTAATTTCCAGTTGTATAAAACACACACAACTCATAGTTTTCTTCCTTATATTTTCAGAAGAGATCGATGGCAGTGCCTTTGGGCATCTGTGATTTTGGAGCTTTAACTTGAGGTTCTTAAAAATGGGCCTGACTTTTAGAAAATATTTGGTTCCTTTTTCTTCTTGAAATTGCTTTCTTTAAAGTGAGTCAGCATGAAGTAGAAGCAGAAATTTTTTTTTTTAAGATCGCTGTTTTCTGAAAGTGCATTCCAAAATGTTTTGCGTTGAGCTGTTTTGCATTCTAACCTTAGTCTATTCAAATATGCCCTAGTCAGACCATCAGACTGCCCCCCAACTGCTTTTAAAAACATCTTTCTCAAATATTAAGAATCAGCTCACATAATTTGCAGTGATTAACAGTAAATGTAGGCAAAATACAGTACCTGTGTCAAAGCCATAATGGATATGCTAACTTCTGTTAATGTATAATAGAAGTTTGATAAAATTGCAGATCCTTCTATTGATTAAAAAGCATTGATTAGGTTGTTTTGAGAAGAAATGCTTCTTAGAATTTCTCTGCAGTTCTGCAGCTAGGATCTGAACATCTGAACCTTCTCTGGAAAGCAAAGCAAAGCGAAAAAGAAATAATCCAATGATATTTTGCGTAGTTTAAAAAAGGAAAATAAATATAGATAGATAACAGAAAAGTGAAGCAATAAAATAACAAATTAGTAGAAGAAAATCCCAATGTTTAATTATTTTTCCCTGCTGTCATCTAGTCTTGCTGGACTTCTCCTGGTCTACTACTTGCTTTAGAAGGCACCAATGAGTGTAAGAGTTTGCCCACTGCTATTTGGAGCAGCATGCAAACGCACTGTAGAACTATTTGGCATTATACTCTTAACTGGAGTCAAGCCTTACTTACAGTAGAGGAATATTAGGAGCTGTCTGTAGCTGTCAGCTTGTGCTACTTGTGATAAATTAGAACAAGTTTAATGCTGCTGTAAAGGACGTCATTCTGCATTTTCTCCTGAACTTGTGTTACAAGACTTATGTTGTAAAAGAATTTGATCTAGGCAGTTACACGGCACTGTCAGAAAGATCTGTGTTAGCACTTCATTGTGGTTATATGGAGGGGAGGAAAAGTGGTTGTTAATACTGAACTATTGCACGTTATCTCTGTAATGTAATAGGTGATCAGATGTAAGATTTGAATACAAATTTGTGTTTTTCAAGCCATCACAAAACACACCTCAAGTTCAGTCCCTCAAAGGAAAAGCAGACTAGATGTAGGCTTATATACCTATCTTAAGACAGAACAAGTCATGCTACAAAAGTATGTTTACTGATTAAAGAGGGAGTATAGATGACTTCATTAGACTATTTTTGCATTCATCTTCCATATGGATATAATGAGTGTCTCCTTTGCCTGCCGTGTTCTTTTCACCTAAAACTGGGTGCAGGCTCAGTCACAGTCCACCTGTCCTCAGTACCTGCAGAAGATCAGAACTTTCCATGCACGGTATGGCTCTTGAAGTTAATGCAGTGAACCAGAAAAATCCATGTTCTGGCTTCTATTGGTTATGGAATGAGTTTTCAGTTTCAGAGATGTTGCCAAACAGGTGAAGCATCTCTTTGCTAACTAGGTTATTTTTTTGAAGAACTGCTTCAACCAGAATTTCTGTACAAAAGTATGGGAATGTGGGATGGGACGTATGCTTTCCTTGCAATGTTTCCTGAGGGAGCTGGTGCTAAATTGTAATGTTGATTCCCTGTATCTATTCTGAATGAACCTTATAAAGAAGAATTTTGTTAATGCTATATTTTATTGGAAGCATTTCCTCATGGTGTTCACAAGAAAGAAAAAAAAAATCACCTTAGGAAAACAAAGAATGACGACACAAGCCTTATCCAAAGGGATTCCGTGTATTGAACATACCAAAGGGACAACTAGCATAGGATGAACTCTTAGACACTCTTTAGGGGATTACAGAGGGTGAAGGTCAAATAAAATGGGATTTTATGATTTAGGGTGTGACTGGAGGCTGGTTCATGTACACTAAAAGTAACAGTTGTAAGAGATCCTGAGAGACAAATTAATTTTGATTTCATTGTTTCAGAACAGAGGAAAGGAGGTAAAACAGAATACTAGTGTAAGAGATTGCAAGCTTGCAAAGATTCCCAAGGGTCAGATTTTATGCAAATTCAGGTGTTTCACAGTTCACTTTGCTGCTTCAGTCTCCAGCAGTTAACAAGATTTATGCCTGTGCGCTGGAATCAAATTATGATTCTGTACATTTCCGTAAATGCTGTTCAACATAGCATCACCCAGGTTTGCTAATAGTTCATAAAGAAGTCAATAAGTATCTGTTATTTATTGAGATGTCAACTCACAAAACTTTGTATAAATGGAAAGGCTAGCAAGACCTTTTTCTCTTAAAAGACAGATTGTTCTCTTCTAGGGAACACTTCAAGGAGTTTCACTCCTGTAATCAATATATTTCTATATTTGTACACCTAATCAGAGCACATCTGCTTTTCAGCTAAATTACTGTTCAATAAGAGAGTCATAGAATCAAAATTATTAATTTTATTACATTGATTTCTTTTGTTCTGCATGTTACACGGACTGCAAAATTAAGTATTTTCATTTTAATAACTAAATTCTGACACAAAATCATTCCTTTAGAAAACATTTTCCTCTGTCAAGCCTACAACATCATAAACTGCAGCCACTGCCATTCATCATTTTAGCTATGAGGATTCAACAATTCTGTAGATGGTTTTTCTAAACATTTTCCTCACTAAGCCTGACATATGTTACCCTGTATCTATATAGAAAAGCTTGTTGCAGCTGCTTGCAGAACAAGCTGTTGGAAGAATCTGATGACTGGGACATGGGACTCAATACTCTCTCTCACTAAAAATAATATAGTTTCCTAAAGTAGACAGGTCTTGCATACTCAGTTGCACGAGATTTTCAAAAGGTATTTCTGACCAGGGAAACAGTTATAAAAAGTAAAAAAAAAAAAAAAAATATGCCATAAAGATTGCTGTCAACTACATGGAAAAACTCACAGCTAGCACCTTGGAGATTAATGGAAATGGTCCACCCAGGGAGGTCTTCATGCAGCTGAGAGCAGAGACAACGCTCACGCTGCTGTGGGACTTGGCTTCTGTCACAGTGCTGTCCACCCCAACCCAGAGGAAACAACACACACTGCTCCCCAAACGCAGTCAATGTGGAGGGCAGTCACCCCTGGGCACGCACCTCTGCCCTGCAAACACGTCAGCACCAGAAAGGCCTCCGCCTGGGCAAACTCACCCTTGCTTGGGCTTTGAGACATTCACTGATTTTGGAAAGCAAAACCAGCATAAATGTTAACACTGTCTTGCTCTCCCCTATTAAAATGTGGCAGATGACGGATTTACCCAAACTGTTACTGAGGCCTGATTCCTTCTACGCGCAGAGCTGACGTACTTTTACTTGCATATACTCTAGGGCAGCTGGATATACAGAGATACCACTGAGGTGGTGTGAAGCTTGCAGCAGAGCTGGGTAGCTGCAGTGTGTGACTGTATTTCACAGCAAAACTTCAGCCTGGAGTTGATGGGAAGCTCACAAAGCCTCGTGCCCCAACATCCCAGGCTCCAGTGGCCCTGAAAAGGATCAGGGCTCTTCAGTGAATGTCAGCACTGCTTACATTCACAAGTTGTTAACAAAGAGGAAGGTCACACCTAAGACTATTGCTAAGATACCCCACTGAACTATCATTGATCTGTTAAGTGCTGTCTTCCCTGAATTAATTGGTACCCTCGTTACTCCTGTTAGAAAGTTGTCTTTGGACTCAGCTCTGACTGTGAAAGATTTGCCACAGCAGAAGTGTTTCAGGAGGTGATTTGTTTTGGGGACTGGGCCAGTATTACTGAAGTGTTTGAAGGGGCCCACAGGCAGATTCACTTGGCCCTTTTTGCTGCCAGCACCTGGCAGAAGGTTACACAAGGATGAACAAACTTTCCGTAATGAAACCCAAATGGTGAGGTTATTTTCGTATTTCCCTTTCAGCTGAATTCTTGCATTAATAATGCTATTTAGCTTTAAGTAGAAGGAAATTTTGACTAAAATTGTTTTAGCCATATCTGAGTTCTTATTTCAAAAAGAAGATTTTGGATCATAACTAAAAAACAGCTGAAGTTAGTAACCTCAATTGAAGAAATACAATAATGCATATTTGAAGATCAGTTTTGTATTTTTTTTTTTTAATCACAAAAGTTTCACATTTTTATGTGTGTGTTGACTTATCTAAGTGTTTCATAGCTGACTACCACAAAACAGATTATATTAGAACTGGACAGACCATTTTGTTTTATTTTTAATTTTTTCTTCAGAACAGCAGACATCACCTTATGCCAAAAAAAGTGGTTTTCCAAAATGTATCAGTTCTGGTGAAGGCTTTGATCACATTATTTGAGGGACACTTTCCTTGGCCAAAGTGAGTTTATCCAATTCATAAAACACCAAACAGCGAAATCTGTCCTCTTCCTAAAGAAATATTTAAGAGTGGATGCTTTGACATTTCATAGTATCATAGAAATGTTGATTGGACCTCTGCAGGTCATCTAGTCCAACCTGCGGTTTCAAGCAGGATGGTAGCCAAAACTGTATCAGATCGGCTGTAGCTTGGTCTCACTGTATGTGGAAAACCACCAATAATGGCGAGTCCACTATCATTCTGCATAAGGTGTTCCAATGATGGATGCTCTGCCGTGAAGGATCCTTCTGCATGAGATAGTGGGATGGGGTCTCTAAGTACCTGCAGGTTTGGAAGGAAAGAGAGTGAAGAGCAGGACAAGGCAAGGGAACATACTTTCTGAGAAGGAAGAAATTTCTGGAAAACAAAGAAGTTTGAAATCAACACAGATTCCTATTAGCAGAAACAGAACTGTCAGGCCAGCTTTGGGGGAGGTTTAGGACAGCAGACTGACAACTAGGACTCAAATCTCTTTTGCAGATTCAAGAAATTTCCCAAGAAATTTCATTCAGAAATTTCCCAAGGACTTACAAGCTCTGGGAGCTGTAAGTCTTGTTGAAACTGAAAGAACTGAAAAGCTTGGACACCAAGGGCCAACCAAACCTGCCGAAGATCAACAGTACACATCGGTGTGAGCCGCAGTGTGTGTAACTTGGCTAACAGCCATGGGGTCAGCGACTGCTAGGCACAGACAATGACTGCAGAGCTACATATGCACCTGATGAAACAAGGGTTCTCTGGGAAAGTTTCCAAACAGCTACGCAGAGGCAGCACAGCTCTCAGCTTGTGAGTCTGCAGCTGGGGTTGGCCTCCCCACTGCTGCTCCAACGGGGCAACTGTGAGTAAATGCGTGAGTCAGCTGCGTGAGGGAATAACTGAATGTGGTGCCTGAATAGTTATCTGCTATTAATAACAACTGGCTAATGAATAAAAGGTGTTTCCAAAAGTACTGGTTGTAGTCTGTGCCTGCCCCTTACTCCATCTCCTATTAGGGAAAAGGGATTTTACAACTCTGCTCTATTTTCCCAACAGCCTTCTTGAACTGGGGGCCCAAAAATGGGCAGAATACTCCAGGAGTAGCCTAACATTTCACTTTGATAAAACTGAATTGTCATTTTCTTCCAGTTACAAGTCTTTTTTTTTTTCCCTAAGACTACTGATTTTAAAGAATATTTCTTTTGCTTGAATTAGCAACACTAAAGTTGAATTAAATACTTTTCTGCTGTTATTTAAAATCCCAGTAGTGTATCACCTTACAGAATACTGTGTGAAAACACGCATTCTTGCTTAGACAAAGTGAAATTGAAAACAAAAACATTTCCCAGTAAAATTGCTCAGGTCCTTGACACAAGTCCTTCAATTGGCTTGAGAGCCTAAAGCATTTTCTATCTCTCCCATATGTATTGCTCACCCTTTCAGAGATTACTTTCTTGCCTTACTGATGGTTTCCATGCAGGAGGGGCTGGGAATGTTTTCCCTGATGCAATCCCATCATCTCGTGCTACAAATATGGGGAACAGATTTAGTGAGGGATGAAGGAATGAAGCTATGATTAGTAAAATTAAATTCTAGGTCCTTTGCTGCTGGGTGGTGGCATCAGGGTGGGATGTGGCAAGGACTAAGGAACCATTGGAAGGGACCTAGACTATGTTCTATACCTCAGTTTCTGTGCTACTGCCTGGTTTGTTCCCTCTGTAAAATCTCCCCTGAGTAGTCCTATTCTTAAAGGTAATTTATTGTATTCTTCAGCTAGTCATTTCACCAGTTTTTCCCTTTCCCTCCTTTCCACCCCTATGCAAGCATGGAGTTTTGGTTGGAAATGACACTATTATAATATCTTACCCAAATCTGAAGAGCTGTTTGAGACTGCAGAGAAGAGAAGGAATGTTTAAGAAGTCAGAACAATTCCACCTCCCCCCTCCATTTCATACTTTTCCTCTGACAATTAAATTAAGGGAATTTCCTCTGACAATTAAATTAAGGACTTGCAGAAATCTTAGAAAAGACTTAAAGATGGCCCTCCTTAAAAGTAGAGTAAAACCTATACGAGATTCAAGCCCTAGTTGGCAGTCTGCTGTCCTGAATCTCCCCCAAAGCAGGCTTGACAGTTCTGCTTCTGCTAATAGGAATCTCTGTTGATTTCGAACTTCTTTGTTTTCCAGTCCCTTGAACGGCTGTTGAAATTTTGACTCTATAGACACTGGAGTCTAATGTCTTTGGACAGTTAGTATGTGCTCCTTGCTCCAGAGAAACTGTGAGGATTATCAATAAGAGTTTATTGCCTGAATTAAGGTCTTTGAATTTCCTGCACCCAGGGTTCTGAAGATACATTCGACAAGCACCCACAGGAACAGGAGACTTCTCAGAGGAAGTCATTGCTCTCTTAAAAGGCTGAATGAGGTGTTTGTAGGAAGCAGTGGGTGAAGGAAGGGAGTAACACTTTCTGTTTTAGTAGTGGAAGATAACAGTATACATAAATTTTCTTTCAAACAGTTTTGTTTTCACCATCAGAGATGTTAACTGGTTTTGGCTACCTTGTCCTCCGCTTCTATGTACTCAGGAATACTGATACCACTTGAATCCTCTATATAGCTCACAGTAATAGTGCAGCCCTTCCTGCATTTTCTTTGCACTGCACAAGACCTTTTCATTGAAACCTTGTGTGCCTGATTTGCACAGCTGTTGTAATCTCTCTTTATTATATCTCTGTGGCTGGGAAAGCTGGGCAGGACTGCTTTCGTTGGAGTGAATGCTCATGTTACGCTGCTGAGGCTTTTCTCTTTTCTCACTTCTCTCATTTTATCCCTTCTCAAGTTTCCCTTTCTTGGCATGCATGTGGGCCTGTATACAGGCCTGCAAACAGAGCTATGGCAGTCGTGTTGATGAATGCTAACTAGGCAAAAGCTGGTGCAGCTCCAAGTAATCATTTTGCAAGTAATTCATCTGGATACTGAATACCCAGCCTGCAGCTTTTATGCATCTACCAAAGGGATAGCTCTCTGCATTAATTTAACACTACTTCCAGCAGGACATTATCAACCCTTTCTCCTAATTCTTTTTCGTGATTTCGTTAGCATTTGTAGGACAAAGGAGGATCCGTGAAACTATAGACCTGTCAGTCTGACCTCGGTACCAGGGAAGGTCATGGAGCAGATCATCTTGAGTGCCATTACAAGCCATATAATGGACAACCAGGGAATCAGGCCTAGTCAGCATGGGTTTATGAAAGGCAGGTCCTGCCTGACGAACCTGATCTTCTTCTATGACAAGATGACCCAATTATTGGATGAGGGAAAGGCTGTGGATATTGTCTACCTGGATTTCGAAAAGCATTTGACACTGTTTCCCATAGAATTCTTACAGAAAAACTGGCTGCTCATGGTCTGGATGAGCATACGATCTGCTGGATCAAGCACTGGCTGGATGGACAGTCCCAAAGAGTGGTGGTCAATGGAGTTAAATCCAGCTGGTGGCCGATCACAAGTGGTGTTCCTCAGGGCTCAGTGGTGGGACCATTTCTGCTTAACATCTTTATTGATGATCTTGATAAGGACATAAAGTGCATCATCAGTAAGTTCGCAGATGACACCAAGGTAAGCGGGAGCGTCAATTTGCATGAGGATAGGGGGGCTCTACAGAGAGACTTGGATAGATTGGATCGATGGGCCAACGTTAACGGTATGAGCTTCAACAAGGCCAAGTGCCAGGTCCTGCACTTGGACCACAACAACCCCATGCATCGCTACAGGCTTGGGGAAGTGTGGCTGGAAAGCTGCCTGGCAGAAAAGGACCTGGGGGTTCTCATTGACAAGCGGCTGAATATGAGCCAGCAGTGTGCCCAGGTGGCCAAGAAAGCCAATGGCATCCTGGCTTGTATTAGAAATAGTGTGACCAGCAGAAGTAGGGAGGTGATTGTCCCCCTGTACTCAGCACTGGTGAGGCCACACCTTGAGTATTGTGTCCAGTTTTGGGCACCTCAATACAACAGAGATATCGAGGTGCTGGAGCGAGTGCAGAGGAGGGCAATGAAGCTGGTGAAGGGCCTGGAGAATAAATCTTATGAAGAGCAATTGAAGGAGCTGGGACTGTTTAGTTTGAGGAAGAGGAGGCTGAGGGGAGACCTCATCACTCTCTACAACTACTTGAAAGGACATTGTAGAGAGGTTGGTGCTGGTGTCTTCTCACAGGTAATTAGTGATAGAACAAGAAGGAATGGCTTCAAGCTGCAACAGGGTAGGTTTAGACTGGACATTAGGAAAAAATTCTTCACAGAAAGAGTGGTCAGACACTGGAATAGGCTGCCCAGGGAGGTGGTGGAGTCACCATCCCTGAGTGTGTTTGAGTCATTTAGATGTGGTGTTGGGGGATATAGTGTAGGGGAGAACTTTGTAGAGTGGGGTTGATGGTTGGACTTGATAATCCCAAGGGTCTTTTCAATCCTGAATGATGACTATAGTATTGCTTCATCTGTACCTAAAAGCAGCATCTAGCATTATACCTTCTAGCCACACAAGTCTGCAAACTCACATGCCATGCTGGCCAGGTTGTTACTCAGCAAGGGAAGTCCCAGGATCAGCACATGCCCCTTCACTCACATGTGCTTTAAGCTCTAGCAAGTTTAAGAGACTTTTAGGTCGGGTGGCAGGAAGTGCATGCAGTGAATAGTTTCTTATGTTGAAGAGGTATCTCACATAAGAAGGATAGAGGGTCTTGCTGCCTGGTTTTAAGGAGTTTTCTTCTGCTTTTATTAATTAAGCCGTGCTGTCCCTCTCCTGTCTCAATGGAATAACAAAATGTATACAGAAATCTTATACCTGGATTGTTGTGGCAATTGACCTGGCTGTCAGGAGGCTAAGCCACCTAATGGAGACAATGATATGGAGCCTTTCAGGAGCCAAGGCAAGGACAAAAGGCAGTGCAGTCTGGCTCTGGCCTGTTCGTAAGATGAGAGAAACTCACAACTTTCCTGAAAGAAAACAACATTACTTAAATCGTTGTTTAAGTAGGAGACTTATGACCATGTAATGTAGCTCTGTGATCTGGACACCCTCATCTTGGGTTGCATCTTAACTTAAAGACAGCAGTTGGCAGGAATCAGCTTCTTAGGAGACGTAGCAGATCAGGTCTGCCCCTTGTCAGCCGGTGGAAATCAATGAGCCCCAAAACAGGACATTTTAGAGCAGGAGCCTAAAATAGACGACAGAAACTGCTGTGCCCAGAAAGCTACTCTTACTGACTCATAGGTATTCTAATCTCCTGATTTAACTGCATGAAATGTGTCCTTGCCTCTAAAATCCGGTGAGTGACGCGCATCCCTGACAAATCACTTCTCAGTTGTACTGATTGTGAGGACAAAGCCAATACAGTGCAGGAAGACAGTAATTTCTACTAAACGTTTCTCTGAAAGAGATCATAAGGTCATGGGATCCATGCTGCTTATAAATATTGTAACTGTCATTCACTTCTATGACCATTACTATTTCTGTCCTTGTTTTACAGATGGGCATTAATGATTCCTGCAGTTATACTTAAAAGTGTACATTGAGTGGATTGTTTCAGGAGTTAAAAAAGGCAATAAACTAGGTTGCTTATGTAACACATTGTTTCTTTATGGAATTTTAATTAGCTATTGACATACAACTAAATATTTATTGGATTTCTAACCCTTGTAAGGATGTAACTATTAGACATACCCACAATATTATCTGGACACAGAGAAAATATGAGCAGATTAAAGTGTTTTCCAGAACATTATTTTAGCATTTGAAGGTTAAAGTCTAGTTTCTGTAAGGATGCAATTTCCCTGTACATTTAAACTGGCGTATTCATCAATACTTTGCAGCTGCTACACGTATTACTAGAAGTTCCTGTATTTCACCTAATTTAGCCTCGAGCTCCCTGACAAGTGCGATGTTATTTTCAAATGTTTGTCCTATGAAAACATTCTCATCCTCCTCCGTAATATTTTACATAGAAGGATCACATTTTGTTTGAGATTACCCATGATGAAACAGAGCTTAGAAGAGCTCTTTGCCAATCCTTCCACATAGTAGACCAAGGAAATGCAAATAAGAACAGGATGAGAAGATTTGGATCATCTCCTTCTCTTGGACCAATAGAACATGACACTAAGAATTATAGGCAACTTTCATTGGTCTCTTGTTTATGTAACTGAAATTGCGTATTGTCTGCTTCTCCATTTTCACTTGCAAGAAAGGTTAAAGGGCAGTTTCTTGCATCCAGTGTTTTTCTCTAACCCTGGAACTGTAACAGTAGTCAGCAGAATAAGAAAAACAAGTAACTATAAACTGCAATCCTACAAAGATAAGTCTTTCATGAAATTCACTTCATCAGTCAAGAGAATTTTGCCACTGATTCAGCAGTTGATTAGGACCTTACCTTATTTATACCACAGATGCATAATATCAAAATATCTTTTATGTTTATAGGTGCTATAGATTCATTCCATTATACTACCATACTTATGCTGCATTTCTACTTGTCATTTCATAGGTTTGTAGTAGCCAAGAGTAGCTGTGCTGCCACCTATGTCAGTAGAGCCATGACCCCTGGTGCCGTACCCAGCCTGATGCTCAAAGTGGTGCTCAGGTTATTAAGGCATTCAGCAGCCCCAGCTCCACTACAACCCATCTCCAACCAGCTCTCTCCAAAGGACAATGTGATGTGAATTTTCCAGGCATCACAGTCTTACTAAAACTGAAAAATGGAGAGAAAATACAAAAAGTAAACTGATGAAATACAGAAGAATGTTAATTAATTATCTTTCATTTTCTTACTAATTAAAATCAGTTCCTTCATAAGGGGAAGAAAATATTAAGAACAGCAGATATTTTCTTTCCAGAGACTCACTGTGACTATTTCCTTTCCATGCATCCATCCATGCATCCATCATTTCACCCCCCCCATATTCACCCATGGACTTATAAAACACCTCTTTCCTTTCATGCCTCTCTTCTTGTTCCGCACCTCGGAAGTCTCAGCTATTCTTGCTGTACTTGTCATTTGTTCCAGTCTCTCTGCTTTCAGGAGGTAATTACTACATTTGAAGATCTCATTCAGTGCTGCAAAAATATCTAGCAAGAATACCTGAACATTGTAAAAAGCAAGATGGGACAAAGAAAAAAGCAGAGAAAACACAATCTTTTCTTTAGAGACATGTGAAAATATTGATAATGACTGTGATAAATGTTTTCCACCCCTACTAGTCATCTGTGGAGGAAAATCCCAGCTAATACTCAAATCTTCCATTTCCCACCTTTCCCTCCCCTCCTCTGGGTTATTTTCTTCCTTCAGCACAGTTAAAACATCCCGGTCACCTCTCCTTTCTCTGGAGCGAACAGATCCTGGCTCATATAAGCCTCAGGCCTCTTCTACTCTTGAGAACATTTTTATACTTGTAGTATTGCAGTGTATAAAAAAGTTGCCTTAGGAAAGTTCTCTTAGGCTTAAAAAAGATTATCTGATATTCTTCTGACAAAGAATATCTTTCTGCCTCTCAGTCAAAGATGCTGAAAACAAACTAAAAGCTGCAAGAAGTAGAACAGATGGTTGTTCGTTAAAAAAAGACTGTCAGCTATCTTTTGGGGAGCAGGGGACATATGATAAAGTCAGAATAGCCAAAATAATCAAACCATGTTAGGCCTTGCTAAAGAAATTAAAAAATATACACATACAAACCTCTCAGCAAAGAACTAAGTGGGATATTTTCTTGTTGCATAAATACAAAAATGACAGGGAAAACATTCATGGGCCAGGATACAGTGTGGAAGGGATTCAAATGTGGGACAAACGTGACATGTGCCCTTACTTCATTTTCCAGTAAGGAGGATGATGCTAAACTGCCAGCAGAATTATATTTAGAACTGGAATTTGACATGTCTACGTGTAGAAAGCCAACATACACAGACTGAGGTGGCAGATGAAGTCCCCAGAGTATATATGGTCTGATCCATAATGTTAGGACCAGTAGAAAGATTTTATAATCGATATTCCAGCTTAAAGTGCTACTGTCTGACTGCAGAGCAGTAAAGACACCCATGCCAACGAAAGGTATTCAGAACAAACATGATACAACCTGTCCAACATCAGTCTTGTACTGGGCTTTTGAACAAATCTTAGAAGAAAGAGACGTGAGTATAAGGAAATATAGGTTGAATTAAACAGGTTGGCAAAACTCATATAAAAGTGTTGCCAAGGACAGTTTTAGTCATGCTAAATATCCCCTTTGATAACATGTATTTTTTCAACAAAGTTTGAGTGATGGACTTATCTCACCTGTGTTCAATAAAATGTACTGTGGAATGGTATCTCATAGCAAATAGACAGGTTAAGAAAATGGAAATGGTCATTACTACAGGAATCATTAGAAAAGAAGATAAAAGAGAAATGATAACAGGCTTTACTGATAGGGCTGGGCAGAAGCTACTGGTGGAGTCCTCCGAGACTTGCACAGACTGATTTTAGGCAGTAATGACTTCAGAGCAAGGAATGGGAATGTAACAATTAAATTTACTGATAGTAGAAATTTGAGAGACACCATCAATACAGAGGAGAATCAGAATATCATACAGGTAGAACTGAATGACCTGGTCAACAGAAGTGACTGAGAAGGGATAAAATTTAATCGTACAAAGTGCTGTCTCATGCTTTTAAAGACCAATAGCAAGACCCACTAGTATAAACAGGGAACTCATTAACTGAAAGTGACAGAGAAAAAGAAAGATTTAGTGCTTTAATCAATCACAGCATGACTATGAGCCTCAAATGTTGCTGTGGTCATGAAAAAAGTGAATGCATCAGGTGAGGTATTCCCACTTAAGACAGGGAACCTATAAATTCCTCTGCATAAAGCGTCAGCAAGAGCTCATCAGGAATGCTGTGCACACTTTGGTCACCCACATGCAAGAAAGATGAACTCAAGCTGCAGAAAGTGCCAAGCAGTGCTACTAAAACCATCAGGGGAATGAGGAGCCTATCTTACATGAGAAAAGTAAAGGCATTTGGCTTGTTTAGCCTAGCAACACAAGGGAAGAAAAGGGGGTATAATTGCCCTCTCTAAAAAATACCAAGGAAGAGAAGAGCTATTTAAACCAAAAGATGCTGCTGGCACAAGAACAAATGAGTGTAAGCAGTCATGAATAAATATAGGTTGAAATTAGATGAAGGTTTGTGTGAGAGGAGTGAGGTTCTGGGACAGCAGTTATTGGATCGAATCAGAGGGGCAAAATCTAATTAGGTTTAAAATGGAGCTTTCACACATTTCTGAATGAGATTATGTGGTGTTTTTTCTGGCGTTAAAAATGGACCAGACTCAGAACCTCTCTTTCATTACTGTGGGTTTTGCTGCTATTTTAGACAATAAGCACATATGGCTGATTTTACAGCCATGCAAGTTTTTAAGGGCCCCTCTACATCTGATAGGAGTGTACAGCAGATTTTCATGTGCTGTAGATTTCTTGAATGTGTTCATGAAGCCACAGGAGAATCTTATGCAGGAGATTAATATGGACTGCCTGTGCAGTCCATCCCATAATCAATGTCATATACTTAGAAGTTCTGCAGAGTTATAGTCACGGGTTTAAGGCTTCTGCCACTTTTCTTGAGAGACTATTTCAGGGTCCAGTTGTCTCTTCTTAGTAGTACTTAACAATTCCAAATTAATACTTTCCTGAGATCAATCTGCAGTCATTACTATTCTTATCTTTTTCTGGAGATGCAAAACATTTCAGCTGCTTCTCAACATTTAATCAGTATTTAGTCATTTACATTTCCCTCATATCTTATCTTGCCATCCATCATTACTACAGCTCTTGCTGCAGTTTTCTTAATTCTGTTGTCAAAGAAATCAATGATATTCTGGCTAATAGCACTCTGAGGGTAGGAGAACGCATTTGTCTAACATTTCACTCTGAAAACTTTATACTATTTTTTAAAAATGCAATTCTGAGACTTTTGCTTTTTCCAACTTAAATGCAAACTCTGATGGGCTCTAAGACCAACACCTGCCCCATTAATGAGTAGTGGAGTTTTACTCCATAAAATGTGGAATTTTACTCCACAATAACCTGTGTGACTTCACTGGTGGAAGTCCTGATCTGATATTGCCAGCATGTTTTCCTGAAATAGCTGGCTCTGACATGAAAGCACCTCTTCCCGCAGAAACCGTGCTGGAACAAGTGAAAAATCAGTCTCTGCTCATGATAATTCTTTGAAGGAAAAAGCGAGATAATCTTTTATATCTTATCAGGTTTTTTTTTATTAATCCTTTAAAAATATATGTGAACACTGCTATATTATGAACTATGATATAGTTATATATATATATAAAATATATATATATGTATATAAAGAACTATGCTATATTATGAACAATATTATGCTCTGGGGAAGAGGAAGAGAGATGGAGCAGCTCATTCTCCCTTTACATGAGCCATTGCAGAAGCTAGCACTGAGCTGACCTTGCACCTTAAGGGACGGAGGCACTGATGACAGGGACAGCCAAAACCCAGACATGCTCAAAAGCAAGGATCTCAGGTGTGTCTGTTCATTTTTTCCTTGAAAATAGGTTTAGATACTTGTGGTGGTGCAGTAGATATTATTGAATAAGCATACTGGGACGTGACCTTGATGGAGGGACAGAGTGTACTCTAGGCAAATTTGCTGATGATACAAAACTGGGACGGGTGGCTGATGCACAGGAAGGATGTGCTGCCATTCAGTGAGATCTGGGCAGGCTGGGGAGTTGGGTGGAGAGGAACACTATGAAATTCAACAAGGGCAAGTGTGGGGTGCTGCACCTGGGGAGGAACAACCCCATGCACCAGTACAGGTTGGGGGCTGACCTGCTGGAGAGCAGCACAGTGGAAAGAGACCTGGGAGTCCTGGTGGACAACAGGATGACCATGAGCCAGCAATGTGCCCTTGTGGCCAAGAAGGCCAATGGCATCCTGGGGTGCATCAAGATGAGTGCGGCAAGCAAATCGAGGGGGGTCATCCTCCCCCTCTCCTCTGCCCTGGTGAGGCCGCATCTGGAGTACTGTGTCCAGTTCTGGGCTCCCTCGTTCAGAGAGGACAGGGAACTGCTGGAGAGGGTACAGCAAAGGGCTACGAAGAGGATTAGGGGACCAGAACATCTCTCTCAGGAGGAAAGGCTGAGGGACTCGGGTCTTTTTAGTCTGGAAAAAAAGAAGACTGAGGGGGGATCTTTTCACTGCTTATAAATACTTAAAGGATGGGTGTCAGGAGGATGGGGCCAGGCTCTTTTCAGCGGTGCCCAGTGACAGGACAAGAGGGAACGGGCACAAACTGGAACCTAGGAAGTTCCACCTAAACACGAGGAGGAACTTCTTTACTTTGAGGGTGGCAGAGCACTGGAACAGGCTGCCCAGAGAGGTGGTGGAGTCTCCGTCTCTGGAGACATTCCAAACCCTCCTGGACGCGTTCCTGTGCAACCTGCTCTAGGTGACCCTGCTCTGGCAGGGGGGTTGGACTAGATGATGTCCAGAGGTCCCTCCCAACTCCTATTATTCTGTAATTCTGTGATTTCTCCACATTATCCTCTGAGTCTTAGAAAGTACAGTACCCAACACCTCTTCTTTTACCTCTCTCTCCTTAGAACTGTTCAGAAGAGCTACAAAAAATTAATCTGACAATGTACCTAGGAACAGTACCTCGGAAAACCAGGTAAGTTTTGCTTTACATGAGAAAAATTATGTGCTGCAACACCTGCATTTGCTACAAATAATATAGACTTCTATATTTATGTTGCTGTTCCTAGAGCTCGAGTATTTAATTACTGGAAGGAGATACAGAGAGGACACTTTTTCAGCAAAATTTGTTGTACTTCAGGCACAAGTTAAGGAACAATAGTTCCACCTATAAGAAAATAAATTTCTGCGAGTTGTGTTTGCTTTTTTCTAGTCCCCAAAGCAGCAGCATTAACATTGTTGAAAATTCCTATACAATTATTTAATTTTATGAATTCTATTTTCTTCTATACATTTTGCACTGAATGCCAGTTTAATTGGTGTCCATCAGAAGACAGACAAATACAATTATTGAGAGAGAATGAAAGAGATTTTTTTCTGGGTAATATTTTAAATTTTTTGATGACTGGACAGCAAAATGTTAAACACACAATGCTTTTGATTTATATTACCAATGAAAGCAGATCCTGCCATCCTTGTTAGCAGTGATTAATACCAGACTCCTCCTATATTCTTATTCAGCTGTATGTGACTACTCATGGATTTAAAAAATTAATTGCGTGCAGAAAGCTAGTAGAATCTGGACCTAATCAAGTTGCAAAATATAGGGGAAACAGAGAAGTAAGTTTGTTGTTTCCTTTATACAGCAGTTGACTTCTGCAAATTACAGAGGCTGAGTTTTGTCCCCTCTTTGGGAGATTAGCAGAGACCAAACTTTCTGCTAAATCTGTTGCTTTTCTGTTTATTGATAGCACAAAGTAAGAGGTGTCTCTGACAACCAGTCAGTCTTTAATTTTTATGTAATAAGCACTTAAATCTGACTGCATGGTTTATTTTTCTGGAAAACAATAGATGAGCAATGAATCAAGCTAGAACTGTTGTGACCTAATTGTTTCAAAGGGACTGTATTAGACCTAGATTTTCAGTTAATGGAACATCTTGGGATAAGCATCTTTATAGCAATTCATCTTGATTGTTCTGGTAAAGAAATAAATAATAATGGTTGATTTATGGATATGTAGATCAGAAAACAATAGCCTACTGGTTACAGCTTCTGCAATGTTGGTTCACATCCAACAAGCCATCCAGAGATTTAAATCACTTATTTTTACTCAGATTTGTGTTAACTTCTGGGATAATTCTGATGCTAAAAACTTGAAGTAAGAAATTGCTCTGTTGCATACAAAGCAAAAGATAGTGTTTGGGTCTGTAGTAGTTTAATAACATATGGTATCCAGTGGAATACCAGACTTCAAAAGATGGATATCTACAAGTTAGGGATCCATTCCCTATTCAGAATTTGAAGTGTTCATTTAATGTGGTTTAGCGCTTACTGAGGTGCCTATGTATATACCCTAATCAACTTCTAATTACTCATTCAGAAAAATTAAGGAGCTATTCTGAAAAATTCAATCATATAGCTGAATAAGTTATATAGCTAATGTAACAAAAATATGTACACAAATAATACAGAAAATATACCAATGAAAACAACTATAGATATGATAGGGCTTACACTATGATGAAAGGTTGATAGACACCTTCATTGTTTTAGACTTAGTAGACAAGTTATTTCTTGCAACTCTCCATAGTCACCCAACACTTTCCTTAACTAAAATAAAGAGAAGACCTTGATTATCATGTCCTTCCGGGAGACAAAATGATCATTCTACCTTTGGAAGTTTTTTACCACATAGATCATTGCTACTAACATGATGTTAGTTTCTTCCAAGGACATACATGCTAACATCGTGAAACACCCAAAATAGCATTGAAATGTGAAAGAAGATCAGAAAATCACCGACTCAAGACTCCTTAGTCAGAGAGTGGTGTAGCAAAGGCCATTTACATGCTACAAAGCTCATTGCCACTCAGGGCAATTCCTTTGCTCTGACAGAAGTTGGCCTAGGGCAGTGCTGCCACCAGCACCTCTCCCCTGTTTATCAGAAAGAGCCAAGTTTTGCTATGAAATATTCATTTCTGGTAGATCCGGCTGCTCTATCCTGTCAAGTGGATGACTGTCAGCCTCGAAGTCAGCTGTACATGTAAATTAATCACTCTGTTTTTATCAACAGCAAATGCATCTCTCTAGAGTAGCTTCTTTTCTTTTTAAAGGAAAAAAAAGCCTATCGCTTTTCGGTCCACGTCACTAAATGCAAGAGTGCAGCTAAACTGGCTGCAGGAGATTTGTGCGGGAGATATTTTTCCATCACTTGCTGTCAGAAAGGTAAGAGTGACAGGACAAAAAAGCTTACCTTTAGGGGAGAAAGTAAAGCCTGCTTGCAATTTTTTGGCTTGTCTTGTGATCTGATCTTACCAGCAAGGCTTCAGTTGAATCACATTGTCTGAGTCCTTGCTGGTAATGTTCCCTAATGCAAGCAAAGACACTGGCACAAAACATTTTCTCCCAAAACAGATCTGAAACTTTTCTTGTAAGGATCAACTTTAAAAACTCATACTGAGAAATAACGATCACTACTGGGGGAAAAAAATAGAACAAAACAAAACTAGCTTTAAAGTATTCTCTTCTTCCCTAGACAGAAATGGTATTATGTCGAAAGAAATACCTTTGCAAATGAACCTGTTCATTAATTTCTTTTGAAATTGAAAAACAAAACCAAAACCCCCAGTTTTTATTGACAATTTTATGCCGCTAGAACTGTGGAGCAGTTTGAGTTCTTACTGTAACATAACCTGTACAATGGCCATTGGGAAGCTGCATCTTGGCTGTGTGGATACCTGTAAAATCATGCTGATTTCAGCAGAGTCAAGACAGACGCACCTGAACCCAAATAACATCATTCCTTCCCACCAGCATCCTCCTGTCAGCAGAAAAGTGCTTTAGGGCTACAGCGCACAGCGAGACTGAGTGACACTTCCCAGGCAGGGCACAGAGGAAGAATTATTGGATCACTTCAGTTTCTTGCCAGAGACTTCATATAAGCAGTTTCTAAAACTTCCTGTCCAAAATTTAAGTAGAGAGCACTGGTGCAAGCAAGTTACCCCTGTGGGGAAAATAGTTATTTTAATATGGGAAAAAGTCATTGCTGCAAAGTAATAGAAATTGTGCTGCTATGTACCAACCAGCTCTCAAACAGAAAGCATGTAGAGCCAGTTTTTTTGAACTTTTTTTCCCCCTACCTGTGGACCCCTAAAATTTTTTATGGGTAAGAGATCTGGATGGCATATAGGTACTTTTTTTTTTTCCTTCTTCATTTGTTTCAAACAAGGAAGAAAGTTGTCCACCAGTTTTCATATAGCCTTAGAAGTTGTGATTAGTACCCACAGAATCACCGGCCACTTGCTAAAAAGTCACTGACTTAGACAGATTCAATACTAGAATTCACCTTGCCTTCATTTTTTTCCCTCTCTGACAAAAACTGTGACAAGCCTTCCTAAGTCCTAAATCTGTGAATAGAAATAAGTAGTCCTGTTAAGATTTAAATATAAAACCCAAAGAGAAAGAGACATCAAAGGAAACAAACTGCTCCTGGAGTGACAAGGAAGCACAATGAGCCAAATGCTCGGCAGCAGCTGTGAAGTGACGTCTGTTGCTCGGGCACTGTCATTTCATGTTTATCTTTGGAACAACAAGGCAAGCAGGTACTGTCCTACCCACAAGGTTGTACCATGGCACCATGCTTTTGCCACACAGAAACAAGAGCTCTGTGTTCATAGATGAGAAAGGTGTCAGGCTGCAGAAAGGCGAATTGTGCCAACCCTGTGGATGTACTCTTCTTACAGAGTACACCATTTTACACACCTTTTCCTGCCTCTGAACTTCAGATTTCTCTTAACAAGACCATCCACTCCCTGGTCTTGGGGTGGCACTGGCAGGTGTTCTGAAGTCTCCTTTGTATTTGCACTTGATACCGCAATTATTGTGTCTTTATCTGCTGTGTTTGAAATCACCATGTCAGGTATTGATTTCTAGCATCACAGTTTTAACCATTCAATCATCCTTAATAGCCAATTCTATACCTTTCTCTGCTGTCCCTCTGTATTGCTGACTGCAGTATAAACCACCATAAAATTGCTAACACTTCTCTGTGGATTTACACAGCAGAACTGAAGTAATGTGAATTTCCAAATGTAAATTGCCATTCAGAAAGCTGAAAACTGGAAAACAGTATGGAAGGGAATTAACTTTCAGATGTCTCAGGTATAATAAAGAGGATGAAATAATTTCTAGTGATTCTTAAAGTATTCAGAGGTCAAAACTCCCAAAGAGATAGAATGTATTTCTAAAATGCAGTTTACATCCTAGTACCCGCCCCTATTACATCAAACAGGATTTTTTTTTTCACATGCAAAGAGATGCACTAAGACTTAGAGCAGCATTGCAGTTCCTAGGAATGTGCTAACTGTCCTGGTTTGACTGTTAATTTCAGAGTTTAGTCAGTTAGAAGAGGCCCAGCTAAAAAGTAAAATTACAAAGCAGAAAACAGGTTCTGTTTCACCTCAAACCAGGACACTAACTTATTCTGATGTTTTCCAATAAGTATAAGCCAGGACTCGGGCTCTCAGGACGCTGGTGTCTGTGTGGCCATCAGACAGCTTGTGGTATGGTGGCTGTGTGCAGAGCTGGGCAGAAGGCCTGGAAGGACTCGTGGAGGAGAGGTACCCACAGTTTGCAGGGAACTGCAGGCTAAGAGTTAGGACAGAAAGGCGATGGGGCTGGGTGCCTGCCCGTCGCTTGAGGAAGGAGCCCTGAGGTGGGGACAGGGTGCCACATGCCTCTTACAGACAGCATTGTACAGCCTGCTACCCAGCGCAGGGGGCTGATACACCTCTAGATTCATTTGTGCTTAGTGACAAAACACTGTGGTAGTCCTTGTAGAAAAAAGCCATATCGATTCTCCCAGGCAGAACAAGGGCTCTTTCAACCCTTTTGTACTCCTGCATCCCCTTTACCTTCCCCCAAGAACAACGAGGGTGTTTGCTGTCTTTACTTGGGTTTTAATAGAAACTTCCCTTTTCTTTTCCTTCTATCCACCAGAATTTTTAGTTTGACCTATACCATAAAATGAATAAAAAAAAAATATTTGAGATCGCCAGGGGAATTTAAGAGGGGGAAATTGATGGGAGGGAAATCTACAGGCAGGACTCTGCAAGTGTCTTGCTAAAGCACCACTGCTGAAATAGAGGAACTATTAGGCTGCATCACATATCTTCACCGTCCACACAGTAATGAAGCCAGAGTAGCTGAGATTTAATCTCACTGTTTCCATGGGATCATGTGCGGACATTACAGACAGCTTTGACAACAGCTGTGATGACCTTAAACAGCCTTTCATTTGTTACAATGCACAATCTACTGCTTCTTTTTCATTACAGCAAACAGTAACAGCAAACTAGTTAACAACTGGTTCTTACCCTGGAAGGACATATTCTGACATTTTCTTAGTGGATAGCTGACAAAATACAGACAGAGCCATGCCCAGTGCACATCCAGATGGACAATTAAGGACAAAGAACTATTAGGGGGATGTAAAAAAGTTTTAAATGCAATTTTAAAGAAGGTAAATGTCCTGTCACTGGGCTAATATTCTCTTAAAGGAGAGATGGTGTTATACAACCCTTTCATTCCATTGATATTTTATAAATCCCAGAATCCTCCTCTCCATTTCCTTAGAGTCTTAGAGGCTGCCCAGGGACTGAAATTGGACTAATTTTGGTCCCCTGCATACTCGTATGGAAACGGTCCTTATATTGGGGTGATTAATGCCTAACTTCAGCTGATGACTGCTGAATTCAAACACCTATGGCAGGACCCTTGTCTAATTTTCCATGGACACATTATCTTTTATATGGGCATATTATCTTTTATACAGGGTTCAGTCACACTAAATGTAATGGAAAAACTCATGAATTATAGCAATGCGGAAAAGCGAGAGACAAACTATTTTAATGCATATAAGCAATCTCAACCTGAGTCTTTTCCAGTGCCCATTGAAGTTAAAGGAGCAATTTCTTTTCACACCAGTAAGTTCTGGATCAAATCTGTTGAGGCAGGGAACAAAAGTTCCTTAAAAGCAAAAGCAGAGAATGAAAAAATCAATGGCAGCCTATGTCAAGGAGAGACAGAGTCAAGGAAGCTATTCATTTGAGTTGTTAAACAAACAAGCCAATACAGTCAGTCCAATGCCAGTATCTCACAGTGCAAGCCTTGCTGTTTTGTTTTGTTTTGTTTTGTTTTTTTATATCCCAGTGATTAATGACGGCTGCTGTCAGAATAAGGAAGCTTTAATGCAAAGCTGGGATAGTCCAACTGTAACTCAAAGCAGGTAGAAATATGATGTATGACTGCCTCTTCACAAAGCGCAATAGAAGTTATTAACTGAGCCTTGTGAAATATTAGGATGTAGAGTTTACATCTGCTTTTATGCATTGTGCTTTCCTTTCATTTATTACTTCAGCAGACAATTTATATAAAAGTGTTTAAGTTAAGGCCTTTTTACGTATTGCCATAATGTTAATTTATAATGATAATAAGGTACTACTTACTATATTTGCTATTTTTCTACAGAGTTTTGGTTACCCCACTCTCTGGCAAACTAGGACAAGTTCTGTAATTAGTACCATAAATATTTCTAAAATATTGCAGAAGACATAGTTTTATTTTGGAAGTTTGAATAAATGCTGCTTTATTCACTGTGTCTTGCAAATCATTTTTTAAATATTTTTTTAAATAAAGCCCAGCACATTTCAAGAGGTTTTCAAAGACTGATTAAACTGGAAGTGACAGAAAGCTGCCAAATTAAAATGTAAATGTATTCCACTATCAGGACTTTTTTATATTTCATACACATGTCCAAAACAACAGAGACAACAGTCACCGTAAGCCATTTATTACAATTATTGCTAATCTTTCAGATCAGCAGTAAAATAGACAACCAAGAAAGGAAGCATTCATTCCTTTTTTCATTACTCCATCTCATCCATTATTTTACTGAAGAAATTGTCTTATATGGAACAGCTTCTATTCTGATGCATGGAAGTAAACTACCCTGGGAAAATTAAATCTTTCCAAAGGTACTTATGTTTTCATAATAGAAAGTAGGTCTTTGGAAATCTGATCTGTGTAAGAGCAAGGGTACCCTATGGTATGGTTATTTCACAGAAGGAGCTGTTAAAATGGTATAACATTTTGTGTGTGGATCCTGTCAGTGATTCCCATATTAAAATTATTCTGTTCACCAGTTCAAAAAAACAAAGAGATTTCTATTCTTGACTGCCAGCTTGGAAAACTTGATATTGATCTATGAATGAAACTTGTTTCTCTAAAATTCATCTGCATTAGTGAGAGTGATCAATTGCCACGTCCCTCAGCCAGGGACAACCTACTTCTGGACAGGAGACGGGCTCTGCGGTAATTAGCCACGGCAATTCACTGCAGGCAAAGCCTTGTGCCCGGTCAAGCACCAGCACGCCGCCGTGTTGGAATCACTGCAGTGGTCTCTTGCCCACCCTTGTGAGATGCCTGCGGGTCCCCCATCCCTCCTTCCTCCAGCTCTGAGCTCCTGCTGGTCCTCCATGCCGCCTGCCCAGAGCGGAGTGGACCGACTGCCCGCTGCTTCTCTCCTTGTCACTTTCTCCTCCTCCTTCTTCATGCTTAGGACACCAAACCTCAACTTCTGCGATTCCATAGAAAGATGTGGATTACTTCTAACAGCCGTATTTGTCAGCACACATTTTTGTCCCAAGCCATAACATGTCTCCCTGGTTAAAAAAAAAAAAAAAAAAAAAGCCCTGAAATGTGAAAACAAACAAACAAACAAGCACACTTTGTGTGTGTGTTTGTGGGTGTGGATGTTCGGAACTTATTGGTCTGCTGTTACTGCAGTACTATATACAGTATTTAGAGCACTTTGATTTAATTCAAATGAATAGGGTAGGACATTTCTTATGGAAATTCCACATGTTCCTAGACCCCACTTTCCTATTTAGACTGCATCTCAGAAGCATGTGAGTCCTCATCTTGGGGGTCACAAAAAGCTTTGTATAGGCATACAACATTTTATCCCCCAAATAATACATGTAGACAATCCACTGTGCCCTAGACATTTCCGGGTAACTGAAAGATTACATCAGCCTAATCCACAAATGTTTGGAATTGTATTGTTAATGTTTCCAGTGGGGAAAAGTGTCAGATATTTTACTAAAACAGATTCAACATTTTCCGTGGATTATTAATACATGGCTTTAACCAAGGGAAATTCTGTGATCCCTTTTAAATGAATTTGTCTTTTGTTTTCATTTATGGGGTATTTGAATGAACTCTTGTGCTCTCATAGAGAGCTGAACCTATTCCAAGAATATTTGACCTACTGTGTTTGGGACGGCTGCAAAGTGTTTAGCTGCAAAGCAAGTTTAGCTTGAAAAACTTTAGCTTCTTTTTCCTTTCTTTTTCTTGCATCATACGCAAAAAACACATAGCTTTACTGTGTCTTGACAACCTATATGATAAACCCAAGATATGGAAATAATAAAGAGTCAGTTTTCCTAGGATTAAAAGGTTGTTGAGTTTTTTTACTTTCAGATTTAGATCCAATGCAGCTCAAAAAAGCAATGTTCTAAACCAGAAATCAGGAAGGAATATTAATCAAATGTGAAAAGGTTGCTGGAAAAAGAACAGCCTCAGAAAATGTTTTTAAAGATCACTTGTCAAGCACACCATTATTTCTTTGGCCTATTTTATGCCAAATTTTTGAAGAAATGGATAGTAAATTTCAGTTCCAAAGTACACCATGTTCATGTGCATTCTAGGGCTGCTTAGCCGGTAAAGAAAAACGACTTAATATTTGCATTATAGAGAGAACATCAGTACTCCAGGAACTGGAACTGTTTTGTGATTATTTGCTGTCATGCACACCAAAGGGATACTTCTATCTCCTGACTGAAGAAGATGGTTCTTAGAGCTGGGTTTCTGATCCACATTTTTTTAGTTATTAGTTGGACACTATTATTATTAAGTGTCTGAGCAATAGTTGGCCTCAGAAGCTGAGAACCATTTTGCCTGCTGTCTATTTTGTACTGTGGTGTGACTTCAGGACGCCCACCTGGGTCCCATCCCTGGAACCCACCAGCATAAGTCACCCCCTACGCACACTCCTGAGCCATCTGAGGGGCACCAGGTCCCACTCCTGGGACAGCAATAGCCTAGAGGGAAGTTTTAAGCTACAGGATGAGTGTGAAAGTGCCATTTTCTAGAAAGAGGAATTGGTCTTGCACTTCGTATATGTGTTCTTTCATTGTAAACAAGAATTTGGCTTACAAGGGTCATGAGCCCTGTGTTTATACCTAAAGGGGGCTTTAATTAACAGCAGAAGTAACATGTTCGCAGTTTTTCAGAAACAGATTCCTAAACTAAAATTAGTAACATATATTTAGGCTTAAGCAAAATCTAGGGCAAATGAAGCATCACCGCATCCACAGTATTTTAAACTGATGGGCCCACACAACAAGATGGTTATCCCACACAACAAGAGTATCGCTGACCTCTGACAGGAGAATAAATAAAAGCCTCCTGATGGTGAGATCCCAGTGTATAACAGCCCCATTTCTACTTTTTGTCTCTTCCTAGACACATAATTGTCAGTCCTTTGATGGGCTATTAATTTGCTGTCAGAGGGGCTTATTCTATCTTTGTCTTCTCCTCCTTCACACTAAAAGGCATTTCTGCAACAAGTAATTAGGCATTTACTACTGAAAATGAGCAAAGATAGTGCATTGAGTCCAGAAAAAAATATCTAGTATTCAATATCGCTTCTTGACAAATATGCTTTCCTTTTGCACATCTGTAGACTTCATAAGTTGCTTCAACGGTCATCAATGATATTTACTTCTCTCATGTACTTGTTAATTAGTTAGAGTCTTATAGAGTCTTATAGGATTAATGACTTAAAATAGTAGCTTGTAGTTGGCTGTTATTCAGAAAGGTAGTAAGTATAGTAAAAATGAAAATGACAAGTATTTTCTATGACTGTGTGAGATGACAATTCCTGAAAACTCAGATTTTGTACAGCTATTCTTATGAACTTTCCTATATGAAATTATGATTGTTAAGTGTTAGATCCAATTATTCACCAAAAAAAAATTTAGATCTCTAAATTAGTCTTGCAAAATTAATTGTGGGTGCTGAGTATTCTGAATATGAGCTATTCTGATTTAGAAAAAAACACCACATATATTTTTGTTTGACTGCATGAGCATAATTGCCATCAAAATCCTTGCATAAATGTTTGGAAATTAACTTGTACTTCATTTTTTAACTCACAGTCCACAAAACCTGCTTGTGTTTTACTGCTTCAGCGAATTAAAATTGTGTAGTAGTTCCTCAAGGAAAGGGAAAAGTGTAGGAAAAAGAGATGTTACCAACTAATAGGTATGAAGAAGTATTTTACAGCTTCTGGTAATTTTTTCAAAACACCTAGAAAATGAAAGAAATTTTCAAAGTAGAGAAGACATGCTCAAAAAAATCCACTTCATATTTTTTTCCTTGAAGCAAAGTAAGGGCAATTCTGACATCATTCATAGACAGCTCTTTGTAGCTTTTTTTTTTTTTTGGTGAACTACAGTGGAATACTGTAATTGACAACAGCATCATTGTTTTGACATCAGACTGTTCACCTTTATAAACATAAATCCTTGCTTTAGAAGCATACATCTGTTATTTTATGAAGGCCCCTTTCCCTCAAATGGGTTCTATTTAACTTTACTATTATCAGGGCATTTACTAGGATTATTTGGCACTTGTAAATCATGTGCTCAAACCTTTTTCGGACTGAGGTGTTCTTTTCAAAGTAACACCCTTCTCATCTCAACAACTTGTTCACTGAGATGTGGAATGTGAAATTCAGCCCAGCTCTCATCTTCCTTGTCCTACTTTGGCATCCCTACCATCCATAGCTATGCATCCTCCACCAGTTGACAACTTCTCGGGAAAAGCATGCAATGTGTGCCTTGAACTCTGCCGTACCACTGCCTGCGTCTCAGCCAAGTCCCTGCTTGGCCTATCTCGACAGTAGATTGATTGTCTGCACACAGAGCGATGGCAGGCTGCACTCTCAAGTTACATACTGTATTTAATGGCACTCAAAGAGGTTTTAATGACTTTTCCATTCACCAGCTGCAATACAACCTGTCTTGCTGGCACTCAGTAGCACCTACAGTCGCTTACTTTCCTACGCCTTTTTGTTTTGGATTTTATATTTTTGGCACAGGTGTGTCAACAGGTGTAAGTGGAGGTGGTGCCTGTGATTTGGCACTGGCACAGAGCAAGATCTTCCTGCAGAAGGGGCAACGCCTTGTCAGGACCAGGTGAGCCATCCAGACCAGTTCTTCCTTGATATTTCATGTATTTCTCAGAAAAATATAATGTCAACCTGTTGCTGTCATCCCAGACCGGGACTGATGTACATTAGACAGCAAGAATTTATGCATGGAATATGGATTGCTATGCATAATTAGCTGAATATGTTTATCTGTAATATTGAGGTGGTTCACCTGATCTTTGTAGAAGCACTGTTCTATACAACATTTAGCTGAGGTGAGTTAAATTTCAAGGACAACATAATAAACTCAATCAATGTATAAGGGAGTGACCCCTTCTCTGCAAGACCCCACACTCATCCTATTTCAGGCAAGCAGACTGCCAAATTTCAGCGGATGGCTTGGCAGGCTGGGAGAACACATCCACATCCTTCCCTGGGGCTCTGTACAGAGAAGGGCTGGGGAAGGGGGGGTGCATTCTTCTTCCAAATATCACATTTCTTCAGTTTAATTCCCAGCCCTATAAAACGTATCTACAGGCTCCCATGTGTTTTGCCAAAGACATGTCTGTGTAGTATTTTGGTCTTTTTCCACCGAGCCTTTATGTCTGTCTACTTACAAGGATTAGTTATGCACTGAATGGTTTGGGCTGCTTCCAGATTGTGGCGAGCACTGCATGTCCAGTTACAATGGCTTAATGCAAGCCGTTTATTAAAGTGTCAAAATTGGCTAAGCACCAAGTGCTGACTCAAATGCTGGATATTTTAGCAAGGTGTTTATAAGCTCTTGGTGTTGAGAACAGAGAGGAAAAGGGATGTTTGAGAACGTGAATATGGTGAAAGATGCAGGTAATTAATATCAAAGCAGCAACACAGGCATGACTTCAGTTACTAACAAAAAATCCCGTGGAACATCGTAAATGGCAGCGCCAGACAAATTGAGAAAAGCCTCACTGAAAATGTCTGTGGTTTTGTAAATGTTTGTTGGAGGCAAGCTCACTTTCTTTTATGGCTAGTCAAGGATCTGAGTTGCAACTTTCAGCTTTATAACTGTCTTCTTATCATGAACAATATCTCTCATTTCCATACCTTTGAATTTCAAAATCCTAAAGTCTCCAGAAACTGTTCTGAATGAAGAACATGGGCACTGTTAGGTAAGCTACTGGACCGTAACCTCTCTACGTGGATGTCTGATAAGCTTGGTAAAGGTCCTTGGCTTTGGAAAATCTTCACTCAATAATTGAACCAGTAGAATAAAACACCAATAGTTTATTCAGCAAATTATATCTATGGCTTATAACATTCATCAGGAAATTCATATAAGACAAACAATGGATGCGTATGAGGCAGAGTTTTGAAACTAGTGCACTTTGCTGCAGGAACACCATGCGTTTTGTACTTTTGCTCAATAATCTTGTCATCTTAAAATTTCTACGTCACAAAATAAATTTTATTTGCTGTAAAAACCCCTCAATTTCTTATAATTTTGGAAGCATATATCAGAATAAATTGCTTTTAAATTTCTCAATCATATGTGTAAGATCAGCATTTTGGACAATCCACCATCCAGCAGTCAATCTGTAACTGCCATGTATATTTCACATTTTGGTTGCAAGATAAGGATAGAAACTTCTATCTGGTGAAGAGAACTTAACTAACAAATTTTTTAGGTAAAGTTTCCTTCACACTTGACATGTCAGAATAACAGAGAAATAGGGTCAGGGGAAGATATTTTTTTTTTTTTAAATATTCTGATAAGCAGGTATCTCAGTAAAGTAATACATTACTGCTGTGAGGGGATTTGCAATGAGTAGCTAATTGCTGCTGAAAGAGATTGATTGAATTGTGTTTCATTTTAATTTGCATGATATGCAAACTTAGATCTTTGTATTTCTTCTTTTTGTAAAACTGTAAACAAATAAATGTCCTAAAAAGCCACAGGAGGAAGCTTAAATACCAGGTAAAGCAGAAGTTCTTTTAATCTACTGTCAGTTTTCCTCCACTTCTGCAGCTAAACTGTGAAGTCCATATTCTTATGTGAGTGAAAGCTACGTGCATTTAAACTACTTGAACTACATTCAGATTAAATAAAAAGGGGCAAATGCATTTACTGAAAAGCTAGTATGAGCAAAAGTTTGTAGCCATATTAGAAAGGTAAAATATCATGGTGGAGACCAAATCCCTTTCTCAGGGCAACTGCCTACCTGTTGGTGTTACCTATTGATGGAACAATTGCATGTAACAAAAATGAGAGATGTCTTGGAGTTACTAGACATGTGATACAAAAACTCCAGGGGATGATGACTGGAGCTTAGATGTGGGTTTTCCTTAAATTACCAAATCCAAAATTCAAAACAGAGGCGGATAACGAAAGCACAATCTTGCTTGCATTTTATCAATCTTTCTTTTCAATAACTTGGACAGTACAAGAATGGCTCACAGAAAAAACAAATGGAGTAAAATTTTGCCCCCAACCCAATGGAGACAGTGTAAGAATGCAATACAGACAGTGTTCCTGAAGCACATGAAGTGTTAGAAGAGTGAAAGATAAATAATACACAAAGGAAACCAAAGCATCACTGTACTAGTTGTCTCTGCAACTTTTGCAGAAAAGCTGTAACAATGAGGGGTTTTGCCATATTTTTTTCCAGAGTGGTTCAACTAGAGATATCTGAGCAAGCTTTTATGTATTAAGTGATCCAGTACATCTGTTGGGATAGTTTTTCTAAATAGCAGATGTGGTCCATAAACATTAAAAGAGACTGCAACAAACAACAGAGATGGAAAAATAATGTCTAATTCTGAATTCAGTCCAGTATACTTCAAGAATAACTTCACAGAATGAGGTATATCAATGCTAGTGTGAAATCACAGCAAGACCAAACTTTTTCCCAGAAGCGTCTGTATAAATACAGTTCAAGCCATATTTTTAAGGAAGGATATACTCTTCTCCTGCTGCCCTTCAGACCTTCTCTTGTCAGCCAAGTGTAAAGCAGACATACAGACTATGCATGGGCCCTTTGTGCAAAGTTTTCTTGATAAATTAAAATGGAAGCCACTGAAGTGGTACCAATACTCTTACAGCAAATTCGTCATTAACAGGAAAATGTGGAGCTTTTAGTGCCAAGAAGAGTGTTTACCACTGTGATTGTCATTACTGAAAACTCTGAAGAGAGCCTGTAACAGTAAGTACTTCTCTCAGAATTTCCAGGGATGGTTTATAATGCCCTAATATTGTTCTGTTAAGACAACACCACTTTAAGTGCTTTCCTAACTTAGATCAAATATATAATTTATATTGAAGTTAACTAAGTTACAGTTTTGTGCTGAGTTGTTCGGTTGTTAAATATATCATTACTTCTGTAGCTAAAGCAAAAAGTTAAAATAGCCAGACTGCTGACTTTATTTCCATGCAACAACAGGACTTTGGCTTTTTTTGAATATTGCGTAAACAGACATTAGATTTGTTCTGTTCAAATGCTTTCTGTATTAGATATATTTCTGCTCTCTACTTCTGCCCTCTGCATTAACAGGGTGCTTGAAAGCTCTGTAAGTGCTAAAATTTTTGCAATACCATGTTTCAAATTGTAATTGAGGGGAAACAGTGTTGTATTTTGATTGATAATGTGAGCTTTGCAAAAATAATGAAAATGAATTAAAAAAAAATAATTTACTGTCTTTTCAGACCCTCAATTAAATAATGCATTTTCTCTTTTGCTCTCAGCTGGGAAGCATTATGAAATTCAGCACTTTAATTTCCCTATCTTGATTTTTCATTCTTTTCTTGGTCTGTTTTGCAATGGGTGGCAAAACTTCCCAGTGCTTCTGTGCTACTGCAATGTCACATACAGTGGCAATACAGTCTAATGCTACTTGACTATTCATGCTCTTTTGTTTGGTTACAAAATAGCCACCACAAGTCTCATAGCTAGCCTTTAGGTGACAGTAGATAATAGGTGCCAGAAATCTGCCCACGCTAGCTGTAGTTTTGTCAGCAGTCCTCGAGACATTTGACTAGAGACATTCCCATTAGGGTGCTCCTGGCAGATTCTTTCTGTGACAGCTCAGACAGCCCTGAGATGTTGTCATCCTTAAAGAAACTCTGGTGTCAGTGATCGGCATTGCTCTATTCACTCTGGAAGGTGTCTCAGGTAGGAGACAAAGGCTCTGGCTATAAAATGGCTGGACAAACCTCCTCTCCTGTTAGACTGCCAGAGGAGTCAAAACTGCTGCTCTTCTATTCTGGTATCTTCCATTTCTGGATGATGCCAGCTAAAATACTTGTGATTTTCTAGACCACGTGGCTGGAAAAAGGAATGGCACAGCCAGGACAGTTATTTGCAGCTAAGCCGCAATGCTCTCAAGAACAAATAAGGGTAAATGAGCATAATGAGAAAATGAGTGGTCATTTAGTAGACCATAGAAGCATAGAACAGTTTAGGTTGGACGGGACATTCGAAGACCTTCTAGTTCAGCCTCCCTGCCATGGGAGCCCAGCCTCCTTTCATGAGATCAGGCTGCTCAAAGCCCCATCCAACCTGACCGATGGGGCATCCACAGCTTCTCAGGGAAACTTGTTCCAGTGTCTCACCACCCACAGAGGAAAAAAATATTCTTTATATCTAACGTAAATCTACCCTGGTTTAGTTTAAAATCATTAGCCGTTGTCCAGTAGCTACAGGCCGTGGTAAAAAGCCTTTTTTCAATCTTTGTTTATAAGCCCCCTTTAAGCACTCAAAAGACACAATAAAACGTCCCCGGAGCCTTCTTTTCTCCAGGCTGAACAGCCCCAACTCTCTCAAACTCTTTTTTTGTAGGAGAGGTGTTCTTGCCCTCCGATTGTTTAGTAGGATGATTTTGTAGAAGGTAGTACTCATGAAAGCTATACAGCCATCCTTTTTTTGTAATACAGGAACACAAACTACAGCTGGAGCCTGTGTTTGTGTGGGCGTATAATCAGCAGCTGTGGCTTGCATTACCCTCCTTCTGCTGGAACTGCTCCTGGAATTGCTTCCATGTATGTCTGCACAGAGTTGCAACCTTTGTCGAGGCCATGTGGGTCACCGTTATTCCTCTGTGAATTTATTATCATGTGTTTGGGAATGTTTAATTCTATACACTTCACAGAAAATGGGAAATCTCTCATAAATGTAGCAATCTTTGTATTCTATTATGGAGTACCAGTGCAATGAATTTGAAAGTACAATATACTGTGTAACACATATAATTCAGAAACTGAGCTATTAACTGAAGTCCTGTCAAATCTAATAAATTATATTTTACTCCCATTTTCCCATGATATTCCAAACTATTCCCATGTGAAGAACTGGGTTTCCCTCATCTGCTCTACAGCATTTTGCACTGCCCAGGACACTGTGCTTTGTGATTAACAGGGGAAAAATTTTGAAGGTGACTGGCATACTAAGGAAAAAAAATTGCATCATTTAAAAATGACTACATATTTAGATGGATGAGAGGTGTATCTAAAGTGTAACAAGGTGTAACAAGGACTAAAAGCCATCAAACATGAACTGGTTTGGCTGTTCACACTTCAAGGCATGTTAATAGTACTTTGTTGAAGCTATCCAATAGTCAGTACCCAGTAATCTCTTATGATATGCTATTATCAAGTGACACATTTTAACAAATAATAAAAAAATATTATCTCTTCCTAGAGATGTCTACTTGCTTCAAGACAAAAAGTGGGTATAAAATATTGGGAAAAAATTTTGGAATGCTACATTTTTCATTGCCAATTCCTGTTCAATTTTGGCCTAACAAAACTGGTAACAATGAGTGCTGCACATTAGTGAAGCACATTAGGGAGCAAGAGGATCACTGGCTTATTTTGGAGGTGTAATTTATGTCTTCTGAGAACACAACACATGAATGGTGCCTCATGGAGTTTTACTTAGATGCAGTGCAAGTACTGTAGTAAGTAAAAATAAAACCAGAGAAGAATACTATAAAATACTCACAGATAATGCATTTTTGTGAACATATTTAAAATGTGAATATGGATAGTAATCCCAACAATTTTTATTCCAAATGCTTCTTAACTATAGTAAACTTCAATTCTGGTGGAGAAAAAAAAGTAAGGGAAGTGGAAGTTACTCATAAATCTTTGCACTAGCAACCCTGATCAACTGGAGTTTGTACACAGAGAAAGGAAAATCAAATGAGCAAGGAGAATACTCTCTTGAGCTCAAGCTTCTAATATAATGCAGTTGCCTGAAAAAAAGAAAAGAAAAAAAGAACAAAAAAAAAAGCTAACAAGATATCTAAGTACCTAAGCAGAAGAAAGGAATTGACACTAGTACTGCATATTACGCTAACAGATCGCTATTTCAATGGTGTGTTCAACCATAGGTCTTTAAAAGGAAGCAGAGGATTACCCTGATGAGTCACTTTGTGTTTTTCTGCTTTTCGTATCAGTATTTTGCAATATTGATCCTTCTGAAAATAAGATTCTGCTAACCCTGTGGCAAAGTACAATAGCAGAGGCAGGTGCCCTATTTGAGTGGTATCTAACAGAAGGGCAAGTATCATTTAAGTGGGAATACACTAGATAATGCCTACCAGAGGTTGTACACTACATCTGTACAAGAGCTGCAGCTTTACTGTGGACTACAGGGAGGAAGAGAATGTTGTTGATGAGCCCTTCTCAGAGAAAACTCTGAATCCAGATTCCCTGACAAGGCTGGTAGCACTTTCTTAGCCTTCAAAAATGAACTATCTAAGAGAAGGAACTCGAATCTCAGAGTGGCAAATGAAAGATCAAGAAGCCTTCTGTCCTTTGTTTGACAGAAGCCTGATGAAAGGAACAGTTTTGCTGCCCTGGACCCTTGAATTGTGGGTGGCTGGAAAAGAATAGTCTCTCACAGGGATGGGTTTGTGGGAAGACAAGTAGATCGGCACACCATAGCCTGGTCTAGCAGAGGCACTGCTTCTGGCAGAGGTGGCTGATGCACCATAAACCAGTCCCTGTGCCTAGAATACATTTAAACATGTCAGAGGCATCAATCACCTTCATTTTGGAGAACTGAAACCTGTCTCTCCAGATGACAGCTCAGTTATTTGGCACTCTCATCAGGCAGTCACTGGCTGTTGACGAGATTCTGCTCATTTATTATTGAACGGAGAAAGAGAAGACTTCTGCTAAGCTTCTGAGAACAGATCACAGGCTGCGTTACACATACAGATGTGCACACACATGTGGGCACTGAAAAATTTGCACTTGTAAAATAAATGCCAGTACAACACTGAACATATGTACACTCTAGGTGTGTGTGTGTGTTACTCGAAACAGTATCAAAAATTAGCAAGGAAATGTTGCAATACTATTGGTAATTATTGAAAGATGTTACGAAAAAGCAAGATCACTGAGAACTGTTGGTGGGAAGACGATGCTGTAGAGGTGAAGGTCAAACCAAGTAATTATTCACCTAAGAATTTAACTTTTCACAGCTAAGTTTGAAATTTTAACAACAAATATTTTACTGTATTTAAATGCAAATAAAGATATATTAATGAAGTTTGAAGAAATTCTTAGCTGCAGAACCGAAGCCAAGAAATATTAAAATTAACCTTTTAATTTCCTCCTGCTTGTTAGCAGGATGTCAGGGAGTGGTACAAAATGTCTATTCCTCTCTGGTTTTAAAGTTTTTTGTGTTTTAAAGGACAAATAGACAACTTATGCATGGAGAAATGCATGAGAAATTCTGATTTCCATAATTAGTCCAATAGAAACTGCACAGTTTTAATTGTCCTTATAATATGGCTTGACTTGAAACAAAAATCTTATTTTAGATGGTACACTTAAGCAAGTACTTAAATATAAGTGGGACTTTAGTACATTCTGATCTCCAGAAGAGCGTAAGTACATGCTTCTGTACTCTCCTGAATGAGGTGATTTCTCAATGATGATCTCGCTCCTCTCTTCCTTTTTTCTGCCTGGTATTTAGCTCTGTGATTTTGGTATTGTCAATTATGCCCATTCCAGTAGACAAAATAGACGAGGGCTCACTTTCTGGCCTGGAGGACTACGGTTTAGCATCACTCATCTCTATATACTTGAGTTCTTTTTCTTTCCAGAAGATTAAGCTGGCCACATCCAACTGCCCATTGAGACTACTCTGTACCCCAGGCTATCTCACAAACCATGCAGAGGCACTGGCTCAGCAAGTACGAGACTGGCTAGAAGAAAATCACAAAGGGAAATGCGCTAGTGGTTCAATAGCGTGTGCTAGTCCTATAAAATACACTGTGTTATGCCCAGGACAGAGGCAGCATTAGGTCCTATCTTTGTGACCTGTTAGAAAACAAATACTGCTAAACTAATCGGCCTCACAGCTTCCCTGGTCCAGTTTCCTCTACATTCACAATTTTTCTATGCTTAACAGTAATGACAATCCGCTGAAAGAGAAATGTTGTTGATTGAAAATATGGCTTGCATTCATGTGAGAAGCAAAAAAGCCCACCCTTCTCCACAGTTTCTGTTTGGATTGCTAGCATGAAAACAGAATTTCAGTATATTTGTGTATGTTTCCTCTTCACACCTTTTCCCCATACCTATTTAGCCTGTCTCCCTGAATTGCCAGTAAAATGCTGTCCCCAGAGAGAAAGGATGTCACTGAAGGCAGCTGGGCTGCATGCTGAAAGAGCCATTGCCTGTTGGGAGAAGCAACTGCCACCCAGACTATGCCTTTATTTATTACAATATTTATGGATGAATGCAGGCAAACTTTAAAGAGTCTTTAGTCTGTGTGACACAGCCTTAGAAACACTACTCCCTATCTAGTAACAACTCATAAATACAAATCCAGTAGTCTAACTTACCTGTAAAGTTAAATTAATTAGTCTGAAAAAAATTGTCAACTGCCTCATTTCTGGCAAAATAAGCTCCTAGCACTCCACCCCCACACTGAGAACAGAAAATAAAATGCTATTTCTGGGCAGCAGTTTCGAAGGTTCTTTAATATTCAGTGAGGATCTTCTTAAAGTTAGCTCACATTTTAAGAATTTCACAGCACATCTGTGCATCACTGCATGTTTTTAAGGGTTTTCTTGGACACCATAATGGTTCTTTCCTAAAGACTCATACTTGAGGAATTAAATTCAAGGCATTAATTGTTCTTCCTCTACAAACAATCTCCAAAAATGCATTTCTAATTAAAAGAAATTGCAATTTATCCAACTGTTTTACATTGTACGTTGACACAGTGTATGTTTGCTGAGAACTGCTACCTAGGATGGCACTCACAAATAGGACACTTTAAAGTTTGATCCCCCTTTTTTCCTTCAACTTTTCATTGAGATAATATTATTTAGTGTTATGAAATATAGAACTTTTATATTGCAAATATCTTTTTGAAAGTACTTAGAATTGCCAGGATGTTGTGAACTTTCAGTGTCTTCCATGAGAAGATGGTTAAGCCACTATGAAAATATCAACCCTCATTTTTTATTGAAATAAAGTCTAAGACATATGAAATCACACATGAACCTACCCTATTTCTAGAATAGTCCTGTAGCAAAGTAATGGATAACAACATACAAATAAAATTGTCCCCTCGCTAATTAACATGGCACATTTCAGCCTAGAGGGAGTTTGTCTGATTTATAAACCTTTGGAAAAGTGGTATGAATATATAATTGAAATGTGACAAACTCCTAATTATAGAGGCAACCATATCAGTCAAATATTCTCAACAGAATAGCACATATAACTAACTTTGACAAAGCAAGGGTGTTGTGAATTAATGCTGCTGACAATTCATACCCAGCTTACAGGGAATTCAAGATATTCTGTGATTTTTCTTGTCTGTGCCCCTGTTAGGGTCCAACAAGATGAAGTAATGAGAAATGGCAGTCGTAACAAAGACCTTTCCTCATTAAGGCAGTCCTCTTTATCATCAGAATCATTGAACATCTATTCATATAGACTGCTATTTAATAAGAAAATCTTATAATAAAAATAAAACTCTGGTCATGTCTTCCAAGGGCAAAGGCTTTCTTTCTTTGTGAAAGTCAAGACAATCTTATAGCAGTGACCTTGATATGTACTTAAGAAATAATGCAGTTAGAGCAACTCAGGTAGTGGACAGTTCCTGGCAGTATGCAACATTTCTCAGAAAATGCCTAAATTGCAAATAAGCACACAAATGCATCCAAGCTGACCGCTCTCAGTTAAAAGGCTCTTAACAAACCTTTGTGTAACCTAGCAGCCTGATGGTAGCTATTTTCTTAGGTGAAGGACTCGGGGACCTGTATGAACATAAAGAAGCCAAAAGGATTGGAAGAATGAAAGTAGGGGAACGGCATGGCTGGGAAAGTTCTAGCAATGGTCCCACACTAAGCATAGGAACTTGTGGGTCCCTCTCCTACATGGGGCACTCAGTACTGTCATGGCGATATGAACTCTCAGAGTTACTAGATGAGGCTTGACATCTCAGCTTTGCACTTCTTTTGGTGATTGAGGATGCTATTATGATACTGTTATATATATTGAGAATATGTTATAACGTGTGTAACTATACTAAAAAGGTACTTGTACTGCCCCCGTTTCCTTATGCCACTTGAGCACAGGCCCACCTGGCCACAAAATCATAAGCAGATCATTGAAGGAGCTTACTCTGGGCCTTCCTGTATGTGGGAGATTATTTAGTCTTCAATGTAGTGGTTAACCTCTCCCCTCCACTTAAACTGGCTAGAGGAAGGAGAGCTGAAGCCACTGTCAAGTGAGAGCAAATGCAGATAGCCAGCCTCCAGGCTTCCACTAGCAAGGTACTGTAGAAGTGGAGGTGTTTCTCACTTCCATCTCTTGGTGCATCTGGCCCCAGCAGAACAAGTGCAGCTGATCTTGGAGCTGCTCCCAGTGCACCCCACGAGTAGCAGGGACAGGACACAAAACCACAGTGCCAATTCAACACAGGTGCTGAGAAGCGAAGGGAGAGAGGATGTCCGAGGTCAGGTGGGAGTCTGTTTTGGATGACTTGGAAGTTGTGTGGGGCAAATAATACACAGTAAGGGCACAGCTGGCAGCCACAGGATGACCGGGCAAGCAGGATGGATGCAATCAGTTTTAACACAGAGGCAAGACGCACTCATACTGAAATTAAGTCAAGGATCCTCAGCTGGCTGAAACACAGATACCAACGCTCATGGTCTGCAAGTGTATTTGTAGATCTATTCAATGTGTTTGGTATCTCCTTTGTCTCCAACTTTAGTTAACATCTTACCACTGGCTTGAATAGCTACACGACTGCACTGTAGATGTGTAGTTAGATATACTCCAAAGTAATTAATCAATGAATTAAAATCCTTAGGGACAAAAATAAGACTCTCAGTGGCAATGGCAAAATTTAAAACCTTCACCCTAGGATTGAGAGGAGACGGTTCTCTGGTAGTATCATCATTGCAGCTCATCCCATGCTGTTATTATTGCCTTTAGGTCTTTACATCAACAGAATCCTCCCCCTGAGGATGGACAGAGACAATGAAATAGTGTGTACACTTTCTTCACAGTGCAATGTGTAATTCAGATGATGGACAGCAGTATGCCACTGAGGCTGAAAAAAAAAGGGGAATGCTACTTAGGTGACACCACCCAGTGCAAACCCACCAGCTTCACATAAGCTTTACTCCTAACACCCTTCCCAGGCTTCCGCATTCACTTCCCAGTACAATCCTGCTGCTGACCAAACTCTCCATTTATAACTGCACCACCCCTCTTTCCTACCCCATTGTGGCAAAATGGGATAGCCCAGCTCCAGAGTTAGTCCACTATCACTGACTTGCCAACCATACCAGAGATAGTTTTTTCGCTGGTCTCAATTGAAATGATGCATTACATAGCCTAAGCACCAGCAGCCAGTATCTCTGCCTTGTTTCCAAATCCTTACAGGAAAGCAGCACTGAGAGCTCTTTGCAACAAACTGTACATAAGCAGGATGAAAGGTTGCAGCAGAAAAATTGAAAACAGTTGAAAAGTAGTTACCTAGCGCTGCCCCATTCATGAGAGGAAAGTGAGGAAGTGGGTACGATAGAAGGAAATTCTGAGCGTTTTGTGTGTGGTCATCCTGAAAGTGGTTTGAAGTTGACAACATCTTCACGCAAAAACAGTGTTCATTTTGTTTTTCTTTTTAAAAGGAAAAAAAAATATTCCGTTTTTCCTCAAGCAGCCTAATAAACACCAGCAATTCAATTTCAGTTCAGAAATCTCTCGGCACACAGTCAAATTATTGCAACATTCTATTATCCGTAATCATTAATCAATATAAGGTTAAATAAAATATATAAGGCAGAATAAAAAGGCAGATGCTTTTTTTTTTAAAAAAAAAAAGATAATATTTTTTGGTAAGTATATAAAATTATCATTGTACTACTTAACTACACTGTGCATGACCATTTTAAATCTTCCTTTAACAGCAATCGGCAACTGTTTGAGAGTACTTACTTTTGTACCTAACTATATGAACAAAAGGGGACTAAAATGAGATGAGGTATGACTAGTTGAGGTATTTTCAGCAATTGTCACCAGAAATTCAGTTTTATGAAGTTCTAAAATGAAAACCACTTTCCCAAACTTTGAGCATTCCTGTAAGAAAATTAAGATATTTCAAAATCTAGGAAAAAAATACAACTGCTTTTGTGAACGAAGGCCTGAGTGTCAGTGTTTTTAAGACTGAAGGCATCTTGTTTTAGCATTCACTGAAACATATGCTGTGCCCTGCTAAAGTAATGGGATTCCACAGTGATGAAGTCTTTGACAACCCATTCCAGCAAAGAACTAAGTACATGATTTTTCCATGTAGAATGTTTGTATTTGGCTTTTTATGTTGTAAAACTACCCGCATTTGCTGGAAGTATTTTAAATGTAGGCTGAAATGTATATGAACTTAAATTCAGCGAGATGGCTACAAGTGGATAAATAGGATTAACTGTTGCCTAGTTCAATAAAGCAGCAAATTTGGAAAAAGTAAATCTTTATTTGAAAGATAAAAGATTACATAAGGTGGTATTGATAACAGATTTACCCAAAAGCTGTGGTGGGGTTGACATATAATATTTGGCTAATACATTGTTGGAGAAATTTTCAGGTTGATATTTGAGCATACAGAAATGAGTAATTTATGAACAGTTATTTAGTTACATAATATTTACTTGTTGAAATTCAAATATATTCATCACAGTAGGCTTGGTTATGCCTTATTCAGCGCAGATCCCATACCTTTTACAAAGAGAAAGATCAGACCCACAGAAAACAGAATCTGTTCTGCATGTCTTTATGCACGTGATTAATTTTACATACCTGAGTAGTACCAGCAAACTTACTGCACTGTTTGGATGATGAAATGTTAGCACAGTGTGAAACGCTGGTGGTACTCAACAGTGGTGATTTTTAATTAAAATTGCATTTCATAACTGTTATTTACTGGAGTGGTCCTACTTCAGTTGTATGAGTACCCATGGTGTACCACATCTTTCCGCTTCAATTTAGATAAAGCATATTAATCCCAGAGAGTGGGAACCAGAACAGACAATGATAATTTTACTTTTACTAAAATCTATTAACCTGAAGGCCTGATTTTGCCAAAGATTCTCATGTACGAGAGCAATATCATTGACCCCACAGCCAGATTTACATATGCAACTCCATCTTTCCCCATCTGTGGGCTGAAATGAACGTTCACCAGTGACTCTCAACACTTGTTCCTTGTGTCCAATTTTTATGATAAGTATTTATTATTGTGAACTTCAATTTCACATTAATTTTCTAACAAAGTAATTACATGTACAGTTTAACTGTAATATTTATTTTTATGTTATACAATATCATAAAAATGTTATACATAGCACCATCTGTTGGCTAAGATAGCTATAATGCATGAAAAATAGTTTATGCAGATTAGATAGAAATGAGTATACCAACAAGAAAACAGGAAAAGGACCATAAAAAAATTAGATGATTAAACTGCATACTAAAATGATCTTACATGCACCTTTTTTCTGTAAATTAGGGAATATATTTCCAAAGCATACTTTTAAGGCTGCTGAAATCAAGAAATGTTGACATTTTTGGGGAAAAAAAGATGGGTATGAAAAAGCTATTAAACCTAGCTTAATGTAAATTGATAAAGAGTTGTAAAGAGAAAGTGATAAATGAATTCACCTGCAACTTCACTGCAGCTCATTGTGTGCTCTAGCGTCATGCTTCTATGGATCCCTACTGCTCTCAAATGGCAATACAAAACTAATTAATTGGAAAATGATGGTGTTTTCTGCACATCTATTGGGAGAATTTCTGAGGCAGAATTGTGTACTTCTCCCACGTACCCACCGTGAAAGTCTGTAAGGCAGACTGCTCCATGAGATGCTGTCCTTTTCTGAGGTTCAGGTTATGTCATGTATATGTGTGTGTGTGTATGCATGCACATAGGTGGGCATGCAAGCAATCTTCTCCGCTAGTGAGTCTGTATTTATTCAAAGGTCAGCCACAGCTGCAGTCTGACATCCTTGGTGGCACCTCCTCAGTGTAAGAAGCACTGTCAGGAGGAAGGCTTGTGTGCTAGCACTTGCATCAGTGCCACCTTTCCCTTGCCTTGGACAGCCTGATGCCTGCTACAGCTAGCTTGTGTGCTGGCCTGGATGGGACGTGGGCCAGCATTTCTGCATGTGGCCAGTCAGATCTCCATCCGACTGTGTCCTGCTGGTCCTGGAAACCACTACTGAAAGGAATATTGGTACACCAAGGTTGCAGGAAGGTGTCTGTCATCCACTTGTGTAGTGTATGTAGCTGTACAGAGCAGGTCTTGCTGAACAACCAAAAAATGTGGTGACTTTTGTCTAGCAGTTCAGGGAGACAGACTACCAGTGGTATCTAAAAAAATCTTAAAAACTGATATGTACAGCTTTTTGCTGGTCCAAGCCAGGTGGTGAGAAGAGTGGACAAACTTTTCATTGTCCAAACAAGAATTTGCAAAACTCAGTGTCCCAGCATCTTGGGATAAAGAAATCAAGAGTGTTCTCACACAGAGGTTAATGAGACAACTGAATTAGAGCTTATATCTAACAGCTGTCTCTTTATACAAAACAGGTAGTAGAAGAAATAGTTGAGTTAAGAAATAGGAGCTGTATCTCTGTCAGGATTATCCACTTTTAGGTCTCCTGATATCAGAACAAAAAAGCTGCAGCTGCCTCACACAAAGCACTGATCTTATACAAACCCACACTGTGAGTTCAAATTTGGTCAAAACATTTTGACGTTAATTTCATGCAGGCAGGCTCCTTTGTGCCTGATGAGCTCCATAGCTTGTTTTGTCTAATTCAATAGAAATGCAGTCATGCATTTGATCTGGATCAGTTCAGAAGTGCTGGGTGACCCAGTACTGTGGAGATGAGCCACTAACAACCTGGGATACCTTAGCTTCAAGTAGGTTGTGCAATTAACTCGGGCAGAAACCCAGGACTACTCCAGAGCTTGCTACAATTCACTCCAGGCTTGCTACCCTTGTGGCAAGAAGGAATCCAACAGTCTTTCAAGACCTGACATAACATGTTTTACCTCCTCTGCCTGCCCTTCTATAGGAGCGGAGGAAGTCATAATTCCTTCCACCTGCCACTATGAAGGAGACACATTCACACAGCTCATCACTCATGGAGCACAAGTCTAAGCACACCTAGTCCTCTGTAAAAAGTCTAGGTGCAATTATAGCAATAAATACAACCTATAATGATGTACAACACACCAATGTTTCTAATAGTACTTTTTTTTTCCTCCAAAAGCTACCAGCAAGAGTAAGGATCAAATGAAGCTCAGGACTACTGCATTCACTGCACAAGGCCACAAGACACATATCTTAATATGGTCATTGTTATAAAGAAAAAGCATTCACTAAAGTAGATTCATTACATTCTTTTGTCCACTCTTGAAATCTGGAAAGCTGGTTATGAGATAACTAATATATAATGTATATATAATCAGATAGCAGTTATGAGACTAATGTTTATCTTTTTTGAGAACTCATACAGGACCTGACAAAGTTCTGGGTTTACACTTTTGTGTAATAAATGTTACAAAATACAATTGAAAAACCCACCAAGGTTATTCTGCTGGGAAATGGTTCTTCACTTATAATAGAAACAGGGAGAAGAAAAGCTACAGCACACTGAAATTCACCTTTGATTTTATAATAACGCTGTTCACATTTGTCAACAGATTGAAAAGTTACAGTGCCTATCCATAGCATATCATGGAAATCAACCAGTATGTGCCAGGGAACAGTTACGGCCCAAAATAACCCGTAATTCCCCTATATTAGTTAACACACGGCAGACAAAAGCATCATACTTCACTCTCCTGCTTTCTATATTCCGCTCTGTTCACCCACTAGAACAAATGGATTTCTGTATTTATCTTCCCTAGCAAAATGCATAGAAACCTGAATCATTTAGGTTAGCATCTCACAGCACAAATGAAACCAAGAATTATTTTGCCTTCTTACAATCCTAAATGCTGAACATTGGAGAATAAGCACAGGTGAACCAGGGAGAAGATCTCTAGTGATCTTGCTCAGTGTATATGTGGTTGATAATTTGAACTGCCATTTCATCAATGTGAATTTGAGGACATAAAACCTTCCCTGTGGATCCAGGTGAGGCCTAATTTGCAGTCTTGCATGTTAGGTGCAGCCTGGTGGAGAGGAGCTAAGGGTGATCTAATAGCCTACAACTACTTTGGAGAATCTACAAAAATTACAGAGTCATACTTATCAGTAGGGGCTAACACCATAACAAGGGGCAAATTACAGCTTGGGACGTTCAGATCGAACATTAGGAAAAACCTCTTCCCTGGGAAGAACACTGCAGCAGTGGTCACCCAGAGACACTGTGAAGTCCCCATCTTATTCAAGACTTAACAAGATGGAAGCACAGTGTTGGTGACAATCCTGCTTTGAGCAGGAGGTTAGACTTCCAACCAATGTTTCTGTGGTTCTGTGATCTCACATGAACAACAAAATTGGCATGATCATATGACAGCAGTGTGGAGCCATTAAAACTGACCCAAATATACTGATGAAATTCTTTAATGCTGTAATTAATCTGCTGACATGCTAGAGTCATTATTATGTTATTGTGAATAAAAGAAGGGAAAAAAAAGGAAAACACTTTTTCCTTTCCCCTTCTAAACACTTATATCCAGCATCAGAGCTATACTGGAGGAAGATGTGGACGTGATAAAATTAGGAGCTCATCAACCTGGGCAGATGCACTGGAAAGTGGGGAGCTTTAGTAGTTTATGGTCTGTTCAAGCAAACCACAGCGCACAATACAATGAACAGTAATAGATGTAATAGGATAAATAAACCATCTTGTATGTTTACTGCTTCCTAATCTCCCTTACAAATCAAAAGAATTGCTGCCATCCAAATCAAAGACCACAATCTGACAGCAATAACGGTGATTTCTTTCAAATCCCCACTATTGTTTGCCCTATGCTCCACCCACCACGCCACCATTTACAGACCCTGACCTGGAGAGTGGATGTAAATTGAGCAAACTGCTATTGTTTGGCAAGGTGGAAAATCCATTATTAGTTTCTTTTTCTGCTGTGCAGGGCAGTTCTGCTCCATTTTCACTGTTCAATGCAGTGTGACTAAAAATCTGTACCCTGCAGAAAGATTTCATGCAGTAACTGAGTTTGATGCATTTGTGCTGCTCCAGCAGCAGTGAAGAACAGTGAGCAGAAAAAGTGGAAGGGATGGGAGAATTGCTGATCCACGTGGTATACTATACATTTCCCTCTGCTACTCTCTCTCTGTTCCAAAACTGAAGTCCTCGGCCATTCATCCATACCTGAGAGGAGCAACAGTTCTTCTGCTGCTCCTTTTAAAAGCAGCATATTCGTACGTGGGGACAGGCACCCATTTATGAGGCTTATGTTGCTGCTCCTTTGCTCAGGTAAATGAAGTATGGAAACTGCTATGAGCGTTTGGAGGACACAGGAGGATGGCCCTAGAGGCAGATAAAGACACAACATGTTTTTTTCAGATGTCATTCAGATTTGTTGCACTGTCTCAGATTTTTTTTCTACTTACAGTTTCAGAGCTGATTTCAGATGTGAAGGTAGGGGATGATCAATCCAAGCAAAGCCTGAGACTTCAGCCTTTGAGGCCAATGTGAGTGGAGAGAAGAGGCCACTTCGCTGCTTGGCTAACAATGCAGGCAGGAAGAGCCCAATACTGTCCTGCCTAGGTTCATGGGTGGGATGTTCTCAGGCAGCCAATTGCTTATTGACACCATGAAAACAGTAGACTTTGAAAAGGAATGTGTAAATACAGGTACTCATCAGGTGCAGCTAGACTTCTTTCTTTAGTGACTTTACTTTTTGCAGAAATCCTTTGGTATAGTGAACACCGTCAGAAGCTGGTTTGATATGCTTTAAAATACCTAAACTGAGGTTGCTTGGGAAGCCCTTGTTCCCTCCTTGAAGGACAGCAAGCAATAACTTGGTAGCAAAAGCACTACAGAACCTCATAAATGGGAAAGGAGCAAGAGAAAGTGCTAGCCTGTAAATACCTGATTAGGTAAAGTTACAAAGCCAACTACATAGAGTTACCCCAACAGTAGAAGACTGGGAAATAAGTTCCCATTCTCCCAGGACCCGTGAAGCTTTTAGCAGCACCAAGCCAAAGATCAATTGCCATACTGTACAACCTGAGGACATGCACGGTCTGTACAGCAGGATTTGATTTCAGGCCAGTCCTGTATCTTGTTTTGCTTTTCCCATCTGATGGACCAGCGAATTTTCTCTGAAACCTGAAATGGTTTTTGAGCCATCACAGCACTCCTGTGATCTGAGTAGCATGCTGGTGCAGACACATTAGTTTAGGAGCTTGGCTGTGAAGGCAGAACAATTAATGCTGTGAAGTTAATTAACACCACTGAAAACGAAGAATGTCTCTTCCCCTTGCAGCAGCACATATATATATAAATGAGTAGAAGCACAGGCTGGAGTAGAGAATATGATGGTGGACATGAGCCACCTACCTGCCCCTTCTCCTTGCTGGGAGCTGTGCTGACAGCAGCTCCTTCTTTCCTTTCCACTGACTGGGACTTGTGTGCTGAGGCTCCTGGTCTGTGAGGCAGCCAGATGGAAGAGGTAGGGGTGTACCTTACAACAAAAGTGATTCCCAGTAGCACTTTTAACTTTTGCTTGTAATTATTTGCATGCTCATCTATTGTTTTAGCTAGAAAGCTGAAATGCATGGGGCATTGTGTTGTGTATCTTGTCTAACTAAAAATAAATTGGAGCTAGATAGCAAATTCACTTAGGAATACCTTCCATTTGTTCCACTAGGTGTGTCAATGTGTATATGATTTATACTTTACTTCCTAAGCCAAAAAAACATGAGTTTTCTCTGAACATCTGGCTGGCATCTGTGAAATCTGCAGTATGCATCATTAATCAGAATATCATTGTGAGGTTTGGTAATGACAGATAGATAGGGTAAGTTCACTATATTAATGTAATAATGATCACTGGGGTACTGCAAAGCTATAGCTTTCACTGTGCACTTCAAAAAAATAATTACTTTAATAACAGCCTAGAGTAAAGAGCGATATTTGTACTAACTAAATCATCTAATGAACATCTGCCTTCATTCCTACTAACTTGCTTTGTACAAAGTATGTATCGTATTCTTCTTTTCCTGTCCTAAGCTATTGCTCACTATTAATGTCCTAGTAACTTATATTTATGTGGATATACGTTATATATGCATGTGTGTATATATGTGTGTGGTTTTATATATGTAAATATATATATATAGAGAGAAAAAGTGATATATGGATATTTGTATCCGTATATCCCTCTCTATATATACACCTTGCTCCTGCTAAGCCTAAGACTCCAAAAGAGATTTTTATTATAAGACTACATATCTATATATACCTATCATCTTAGCTATAATTTATGTACGATTAATTCTGAATGTGCGTATGTACATGTGTATACAAACACAAAATAACCAAATATTTTTCTTTCTTCCCGCTCATCCCATGTCTGTGTTAGCAAACTGGTTATATGTATCAGATCCTTTGAATCCAGCATGATGCGGACAATGAAACTACCATCTAATTTTCCTGATAAATCTGATTTGATTGATTTCCATAATATATATTGTTCAATTTAGTAACCAATGATCAAACCTCATTTGGGCTTAAATTTCCACTGGAAATGATGATGAGCTGAATTCAGTGCTGCCCTCCTATTAACACCACCTATAGATTCTTATAAGCTTTTTCTGTTACATGATTGTGTAAGAGATGGTCACTTCTTTATATATATATAAAATTGCAACAATTTCTAGTCTACAGCAGGTGAACAAACACACTTTGGGTGAAATCAGAGGACATAGCTAGAGGGTACTGGCAATATGTTTTACACATGGAAAACCAGTTCATTTTCTGCCATTTAACAGAGCTGTGGGAAATGTATTTTAGGCATACTTCAAATAAGTGACAGTGTAAACTGTGCTTGAAACATAATTAGCAAATTTCCCACTTTTCACATGGCAGAACAGCTCGTTTAAATATTTCTTCCTTTTACCTTACCAAGGTTTTAAAAATCAATTTCTTCCACAATTAATTTCTCTATTTGAAACATAAAAGCTCTCCTTCTCACACATGTGCGTGCCTATTATCAGTTAAGACTCCATCCAGAAACACTAAGGAATTAAAGGTAAATTGGTAGTGGAGTTGTATTTTGCATTGATTTTGTTGTTGTTTTTTAATGTCAAGAAAAATCGATCGGGTTATAATTGGCTCTAACTGGCATTCACACTAGACAGAGCTTTCTCTCTTTACCTGAAGACAAGCAGCCCTCAGACAAAGGTATTTCTTCTCAGCATTTGAAAACATCAAGGAAAATCTAACCTATACCATACCTTGCAGTCCTTGATGAGGAGCAAACGGTGGTTGCAAGATAAATAACAAAGAGACTTCATGTGTATATTTTTTATCCCCAGAATTAGTCCCCACATTTGACCCAGTGATTTTTTCTAAATAATTGTTTTCTCACCTCGTAGTGTTGTGTTTCCTTTATGTGCACAACAGACTCTAAAGGGCAGAGAATACCTTCGTTCATAAAACAGCTAGTCCTTCACCACATGTGAACACAAATATGTCTGGTGCTATTTATGAATCTGATAATGCCATCCCTTCAATGCAGCTAATGAAGAGACTGAGAAAATCTCCTGATAGGGCCTCTGTATTTCTGTTACTGAAAGCTAGAACTGCAGTGACTGCCTGAGTGATAATTACACCATTATAACAGAAATGTCAGAAAACAATGCTAGATATGAGCTATCAAAAGCAGAGAAAAGATGCAACAACACAATGACCAGTTTAAAAAAATTACTATTGTTAGCCTGGAGTATCCCACATAACATATCCTGAGTAAAAAGTTGCTCCAATAACGAGGTTTTAGTCTGGCTGATCCCAAAGAAAAGGAGTTTTCTGTTTTCTGTCTCGCTCTTCTCACTATCCTTCAAGACCTAACCCACGAATACTGAAGAAAAAGTACATAATGATATTGTAAGGATGTCTCATAACTACCTTAAAAGAGAGGGATGTTAATTTTTATTTCTGGACATTTGCCTATTTATATCCAAGCATATAAACAAGCTAATCTGAAGTGTATGGTGAAGCTATTGCTACATGCAAAGCCCTGTGTTGTTGTTTGGCTAAGTGTAAGTAGGCTGAATATCTGTGGTGATGCAGAATCATTTATTAGGAGTTTATAGCTTTCTATTCCTTTATCTCTAGGTGTCAGTTACGTGCCTCAGCTGCCAAATTAATTTCAGATGTTCTTCCAAAGCCTTGCTCTGTTTTCCTGGTGATTTATACTGACAATTGTATTAGAGTATTGGACTTAGAAATGCCTCTTTTCTTGGACAAGGAATCAAGGAGGCAATGGAATGAGGTTAGTGGCTGATTTCAATAAACCAGAGATTTTTACAGAGAGATGTATAACTCTATGCCAAGAAATCCTTTCTCAATAAACTAAATATTTGTCCCTATAGCCTTTCATATCCTCACATTAAATTCCTCTTGTTATGTATTTTCTTTGTGAGTTAGTGGTAAAATACACGTGCTCTCTGCTATAAACTACTATTTTGATAGGTGGATGTTAAAGATATGGCCTTGGCAATAGTCCTCACAAAGTTATTATCTTTAAAGTTTGAGCATGTAACACAAGTAATGGCAAACCCAGAATCTGCTAGCTCTGCAGAATTGTTTACCGACAGGAATCTAGTGTGGAAGTTTCTTAGTGTACAAGATATATCAATGTTTGAGAGTAATTTCTGAAACAAAAAATCATAATTATTAATCCTAATTGATACTAGCACCTTGGAAGTAGTCCATCCCCAAATCCAAAACCAAACGTGAAGTGCTATAATAAATTAAATAATAGGTACTATAACCATACTAAAGACTGCCAACAGAAGATTGATTGTCCTGGTTGTCTCAAAAATATGGAGCAATGGAAATAGAGGATTAATCTGGTGTTTTGAACTCAACTCTGTATTTTCTTAATTTCCAGACTATCATACAAAAAAGCCTTACCTGCCTTAATTAGCCGAATAATTAATTACCATCTATCAACAGCAAGAGCAAAAAAAAAATAGCATTCTAATTTTGGAGAAGACTAACTGGGACAGGACACCAGAGGCTGAGCTCCCGATCTATTCAATCACTTCCAATGTTATATCATGGAGTCATAATGCCAAAATGAACACTGGATAAAGTTGTGTCCATGCTTATTTCTCCAATTTTGTAACAGCTGCTCTAAATCTGTAGTTCGGAATCACCAGTCACAGTCCATTGTACAAAATCAGCTAACCTGATACTGGTGTCGTATTTATTTAACAATTTCCCTGCCCTCTGCTAGAAATCCTTGTATCTTTTGGAAATATGCAAATCAGTTATGGGGTTTCAGGAAATGTTTGGTGCTTATGGCAATCCAGAGTGTTCTGTGGAATCTATAGGGATTATCTTTGCCTTTGAAGCACCAGCTGACAGCTTCTCCAGCCATTAGCCTGACTTTCTTGTCACAAGACCAAGCAAGACTCTGTTTTTAACTCTCTTGAAAACATTCTGAGATGGACATTGCAGAAGTCTGAATCCTTAAGTAACACAATCCAGGTTAACATGGAATTCTTTGTGCAATACCACAAAACACTTTACTTACTAAGTGCAACCACCTGCTGCTTCTGCAGTTGCAACCAGTTTAATCTGTTTGTATTTTGAAGTGCAAAAATAAAAGCAAATATTGAAATTTGAAATTTCTAAGTTAGTTTAAATGTTCTTGAGAACTAAGTCTGAGCAGAAGAGAAACAGAAATATTCAGTAATAGAGGAAGCGAAAGGTGAATAGTAAGAATTCATGTGCACAAAAAGATTTTGGAGTGTGATAATGAATGTATTGGTTAATATATCAGATAATAAATATGATGGTGATAATAAATATGATTGTGATAATAAATATATTGGCTGTGAGGGGAGGGCTGAAGAATAAAGCTCAAAGAAAAGTGTCCCTGACTGCAGAAGATCACAGAATGGGGCAGAGAAGTAATCTGTCTGTCTGGAAAAGTGTTAATGAGTGTGCTTGTGAGTGGCTGCCTAGACCCTACCCTAGGAGTCTCATGGAAAAAAAGCAACATTCATGGACTATAATACAGATTAGGAGACCTTTTTTTCTTTAGCTAGAAGACTTTATTTTTTGGACTGAAACCATATTTTATGGTTTTAAATTAACACTGTGAGGAAATTATCAAAGCTTGCGAATAATTTTTTATGAAGAAGGATCTTAGAATGCCTCATTGGGATGCCTCAAGTTAACATTTCTTTTATGAAACTCTTCACTTACCCCCAGCTGCCTTTGCCCCTTTCTCATCCACGTATTCCAATTAAATTTAGTTAAGGTCTGCCATGGTCCAAACCGGTGTTTCTCTTCCCAAAGCAAAATGCTGGTAGCATGGAAATAAAATCAGACAGTCTGACCTAAGGTTCTCGACACGAAAGCGACAGGGTGTCGCAAGGGCAAAGCTTCAATTTTCAGACACCCATTGTGGCAGAGATGGGGAGAGGACAGCTGTGGGTGACTGCTAGCACCAGATCCCCAAGACCCTACTTGTTCCCCAGCCAGCTGTGCCTGTCTATCAGCAGCAGCTGGAGGACAGGCGCCAGCAGCCCCTTTCTCGCCCACTATTGCACACAGCTCCAAATGACACAGATTGTCTTGAGAGTGCCAGCCTATGTCTCTGAGAGGAGGTCTAGAATTCAACCATGGGTGCCTCAGCTCTGGAGGAGAAAGGGCTTGAGATGAACCACTCACCCATGGCTTCATGGCACTGTTAGAAAACTCAAATCTATGCTTTTCTTGGACCAAATACGAAAGCTTGTGGCTCAGACTTAGCAGGCTGAGCTGAAAAATATGTCATTTGCTAATTCTTGAAAGCTGGTCTTCCAGCATAATGTTCTTTAATATATTTTGGCCTGCAACTGAAGTATTTATACTGCATTTTGCACTTCTGTCACTCAAACACTGCTGTGAATGCTCAGTGTAAGTTTGGTTCCAAAACAAAAGTGTTGTATGACCTTGTTAACCTAGTTTCTGCTCAGAATTAATATTAGTGTGATGACTTGAATTATCTCCCCAGATAATCACAATATGGCATGAAATTTTGAATGTCATGTTTGTTTGACTCATGGGAAATTGAAACAAAAAACTGCCTGGAGCATTGTGAATGCAAATACGTTACCTCTTTGGCAATGGTCACCTTATATTACATTATGACAATGTTATTAAAGGCATAGCAAAACTGATTAAAAATTTTCATAGAATTCCACATTCTTTGCCAAATTCTGCTATTTGAAATGGACATTTTACATGGGATTGCTGACAGACCTCTTTCTGGAGTGAGGATAATAGAGAAAACTAGTTGCATAAACAAACTTCAGTCATTCATTGGGCAAGAAAGTAATCATGAAATTAATTATGAAGTCACAACTGTGTGTATCTTTTTGATTAAAAGCAAACATAATTTCTAATAAGAATTCTACTATACCTTGAAACCTCATTCAATTGCAAAATTATATTGATTTAAGCAGTTGTAAATATTAAAATCATATCTTGAAAATGGATAGATATAATTTAATAAGTTATACTAAACAAGAGAAACTCAGTCAGAAGAGTTCATGATAGATTTAAATGATTTAAAAATGAAAATATTTGTGTGTCATTCTGATAGCTTTGTTAGCTCTTGTTCAAATTTTAGCTTAGCATTTAAGAAATTAAGTTTTTCCATTGTATACTTACAATATGCAGACTCAGCATGTATTATTTCTGAGCATAGGTAGCCAATCTTGCTGTCAAACACCATAATAAAATTGCCTCGGCTTTTATGTAAAATGAATTTATAAACTTTTAAAACATTTGAACCGTAAAAATATTATTTGTTTTGTGGTGACCACTGATGTTGCTCTGAAACCTTGCTATGTTTACTAGAAAATTGTATAGTACTGTCAGTATAAGTCTGCACAGTTATTAAAATCTTTGTGAAATTAGTAAGGCCTGCATTTGTATTTCTAAATTTATCATCAAAATATGCAGTAAGAACATATACCTGTTGATATGTAGCTGTTCCCTGTATGATTATTCTGAGAGTATAGGCAGTTTCCACAAAGCTTGTCACAGATGAGACTATAATCATAAACATATAGGGCTGCGAGGAACGTGAAAACAATAACCAGACTACCTGGAACATTATCCAATTTCATGTGCGTAACCCAATACACAGGTTTGCCTAACTTGTTCTTAAAAATTTTCAGTTGAAATCATCCACAACTTCTGGGTATCCCATCACTTTTTCACCTCTTTAAGAGTTGGATATTTGTTAAGACCTAAGCTCCATCTGTTTTGTAAATTAAGCCTATATCTTCTGTCTTTCTCCACAGAAAACAATTGAGCATTCCACCTTTGGGATACTTTTTTTCTGTGATGGAGTATTATCACAATACACTACATCTTGGACTTCTCTGTTAGTTGTTAGTCTAAATAAATGATAAAGAACATCCATCAACCTTTCCGCAAATGTTGTATTTCCTAAACCTCCACCATTCTTACTCTGCTGTCTGGACTGTCTCCAGGTAGTTTACCTCTTTCATATACCACAATGCTCCAAACAGAACAAGATCTCAAGCTGAGACCTCAAAGCATCAAGTAGAACAGAGAATTTACTTTTATGTCCCATATACAAATTGTTAGTGCACCACGGAAATTTGGTACGGATGGCAGAAGTGTATAAATGTCACCTTGACAATGCAAATTTAGTATGTTATTCCCTCAAGATCCTTTTCTGAAGCACTGCTAAATATTCAGTGACTTCACAATACGGATTCCCACTTTCAGTTACAGAATTTTATCTCAGGGATTTCAGACTCTTTCTGATCTCTACCAGATCTCTACCCTTCAGCTTTATTTCTGAATTGAGGATCATAGAATAACTGAGGTTGAAAGGTGCCTCTGGAGGACATCTACTCTGGTCTTCTGCTCAAAACACCACTACTTCTGACGTGGGACCAGGTTACTCAGCACCTTGAGTGGTCAGAGGCACCAAGGCTTCCACAGCCTCTCTTCAGACAGAGAAGGTCTTTTCTTTTACTCCAGTTGTCACTTGCCTTGCTGCAGATGGTGACCATTACAGCTGGTGCTTTGGTTGGGCAACTCAGGGAAAAGTGTGGCTCCATTCTCTCTCTAAGCCTTGGCCCTCACCCAGATTTCACTAAAATAAAGGCTGTGATTAGCTCCCCTTTCATCTTCTGTATGGATTAACCAAGCCCAGTTGCCTCAGTCTCTCCCCATAGGCCATGAGCTCCCAACCATTACAAACATCAGAGCCCTCGGCTGGACTCTTTCCAGTTTGTCAGTCTTTCCCTTGCACTGGAAAGCCCTAAACTGGACACAGCACCCCACACATCATTGCCACTGTTGTATGGAGGAGCATAACTCCTACTGCAAAAGACTACACGCCAGCCTCTTGGCCACCTGCGCAGGGTATGCTCTGGTGGAGTCAGTCAGGCAGCAGGTAGAGGAGCTGCAGGACCAAGTTAGCAGGCTACACTGCATTAGGGAGGGTGAACAAGAAATAGACTCTGCAAGAAGAAATGCTAGGCCCTGTGACACTGATCTCCACAGGCTACCAGACAAAGAGCTTCAACAGTGAACAAACAGCACCCTGGGGGATATGCCATGGTCTCTGGTGACCCTTGGGAACAGGATATCACTTCACTCCCCTTACTCGTATATACCAGCCAGCAACAGATACAAAGCCTTGGCATGAGACCAAACCAATGAGTAAGATTCACAGGGAGAAAACATGCCAGCAGCACATACTAAAAGCTGCAAAAGAAGGTGGTGAGTGCTAGTAGTGGGTGCCTCTGCTGAGATGCACCAAGGCAACCAGCTGTCAGTCTGATATACAGTCAAGGGAGGTTTGCTGCTTGCCAGGGATGTCACAGAGAGACTGCCATAACTGGTTAAAAGCACAGACTAATATCCCCTACTTCTTTCCCATATGAGCAATAATGACATGGTAAAGCAAAGTCTGGGCAAGATCAGGCAGGACTTTAGATCCCTGAAGGCCCAAGTGAAAAGGATGAGTGCCCAAGTGATCTTCTCTTTCTTGCCAGAGAGGGATAGGGGTGCAGGCAGAAGTCAACACATCGTGTAGATCAATACTTGGCTTCATGTCTGGTGTTGTTGACAGGGTGTTTGGTTTCTATGATCGTGGGACATTCATCAATGAATAAAGCCTCTTGGAGACAGATGGGATCCACTTATCTAGAAGAGGCAGGAGAATCTTTGCTGACTTAGTGAATTGCGCTTTAAATTAATGAACTTGGGGAGGGGGTGGGGTCCAAAGCTGTGACAGCTGTATATCCATAAGCAACAGGGTAGATAAGTGAACCTACCAGAGCAGTAAGGAATGCTCCCCAACCCTTTCCAAAGGCAAAACTCCTTAAGTGCAGCCACCTCAAATGTATGTAAACCAACGCGCATAGTCCAGGCAACAAACAGGAGCAACTGGAGGTCTATGCCTGGTCTGAGACTTATGACATGAGAAGAACCACAGAAACTTTGTGGGAAAACTCACATGGCTGTAAGACTACAATGGATGGTTATAAACACTTTCAGAAAGATAGGAAAGAAAGAAGACGAGCTGGAATTGCACTTTATGTAAAAGAGAAATTTGAGTGTATGGACTTGAGTTATGGAGACCATGAAAGTTCTATCAAATGCATTTGGATCAAGATTAGAGGGATCGACAGCAAAGGGGATCACACGTTAGGTGTCTGTTACCAACCTCCCAGTCAAGATGACAAAGCTGAAAAAACTTTATTTTGGCTGCTCTATTAAGTTTTTGGCCAACAGAATCTGGTCCTCATGTGTGACTTCAATTACCTGGACGTTTGTTGGGAAAACAAAACAGTACACAAGTTGTCCATCAGGTTCCTGGAATGCATTGAGGACTGTTTCCTGCTACAGATGCTGAACATGCTGGCTAGGAAAAGCGCATTGCTATATTTACTGCTCACATACACAGAAGACTTACTTGACAACATAACTACCAGCGGGTAGCCTTGGATACAGCAACTGCAACATTGTGGAACTTAAAATTCTCCTGAGCACGCTGTGGCAGGAAAAAGACTCTGGATTTTAGGACACCCAACTTCAATATACTCAGAGCTCAGATGTGAGGTATTCCATGGGAAGCAACTGTGGAGGGCAAAGAACAGGCCCCTTAAAGCACAAGAACAGTCCATCCCTTTCAAAGGGAAAGGAGGAAGGCAGAAAAAGAACATGCAGTCAGGAAGGCTAAAGCTCAGCTAGAACCAAAATTGGCCAAACGCATCAAGAACAATAAGAAAGGGTTCTTCAGATAGGTAAGCAGTAAGCTGAAGCACAGGGAAGACACCAGCCCAGTACAAAACAGGGCAGGTAAACTAGTCACTAACAATGCCAAGAAGGCAGATGTTCTCTATACCTTTTTTGCCTATGTCTTTACTGGCATAGCTGGACCCTGGGTGGCAGGATGAAGTAGCTACAACAGCTCACGTGTCATCCCACCAGCAGTGAAGGAAGGATTGATCAAGCCTCTCACAAGTGCTTGATCCACATAAGCCTCTGGTCCTGGATAGAGTCTACCCCAGCGTGTTAAGAGAAGGTGCTGACTTTGTTGCAAGGTCACTGTTTATATTTGAAAAGTCATGGAGATCAGGAGACATCCTTGATGACTGGAAGAGGGCAAATGTCATACGCATCTACAAGAAGGGTTCAAAAGAAGACCCAGGAATCTACAGGCCCGTTAGTCTTGCTTCATTCCCTAGGAAAGTAATGGAATGCGTCCTTATAGAAAGCATTACTAACTAGTTGAAGGAGGTGATTGGGAAAAGCCAGCCCAAATCCAGCACAGATTTACCAAGAGCAAATCATACCAGGCTAACCTGATCAACTTCTACAACAAAATAACGTCTTCTGTCAACATGGGAAAAGCAGTAGATGTTGTTTACCTGGACTTAGGCAAAGTGTTTGACACTGTTTCCCTCAACCTTCTTGTGGATAAACTGTCAAGATACAGATTGAAAGGGTGGTCTGCAAGATGGGGAAGAATTTTGCTAACAAGCTGCACCCAAAAGGTCATGATCAATGTTTTTTACTCAGGCTGGCAGCCTGTCACAAGTGGGGTTCCTCAGGTCTTGATACTAGGCCCTATGATGTTCAACATCTTCATAAATTAACTGGATGTTGTGACTGAAAGCACCATCGCCAAGTTTGCTGATGACACCAAATTGGGTGATGAGGTACACACGTCAGAAGGGAGAGCCATCTTACAGAAAGACCTGGGCAGGCTGGAAGAGTGGGCTAGCAAAAGCAGTATGAAGTTTAATAAAGACAAGTGCAAAGGCTTGCACCTGGAACAGAATAACCAAAGAGGCCAGAACAGGCTAGGATCTATGTGGCTGGGGAGCAGCTTTGCTGGAAGGGATGTGTGGGTCCTGATGGACAACAAGCTGAACAGAGTCAGCAGTGTGCTGCTGAAGCAGCAAAGGCAAGTCAGATCCTGGGTTGCATCTACAGCGGCATTACTAGCAGAGATAGTCATGATCATCCCACTATATTCAACTTTTGCCAGGCCACCACCTGGAGTACTGTGTCTATTTATGATCCCCACAATTCAAGAAAGGCATTGACAGAAGATAATCAAAGGGCTGGAGAATCTGGCCTATGAGGAAAGACTGAAATGTCTACAGCATTCCAGTAGTTAAAGGGTAGCTACAAAGATGACAGAGGCTTTCTCTTCACAAGGAGCCTTATGGAGAAGACAAGGGCCAATGAGTACAAGTTGCACTGGGACACGTTTTATCTTGATAAAAGAAAGAAATTTTTTACAGTGAGAACAATCACTGAAAGAACCTCCCCATGGACATGGAGGTTTTCAAGATGCAATTGGACAGCATGCTAGATAATCTCATCTAGGCCCCCTTCCCCATGAAAAGCTGTATGGGATGATCTTTTGAGGTCCCTTCCAACCTGGGCTATTATATGATTCTATGATTCCTATCACCCGCTGGCTGCATTCTTACTAATATGTATGGTTGGTCTTTATCATCTCAAGGGTGTCTGATGATTCATATTCATCTCACTGTTTCAAGAGATCTTTCTGGAGACTACAGTGATTCATATTCATATTATTTTTCATATTACTGTTGATTCATATTACTGTTTCACATTACTATTTCAGGAGGTCCTTTTCTGCAGACTAGAACACTGTGTTTTACCTCAAAGATAAATATTCTAAAATAAGTGTTCCACAGCTGCTTTTGATGGCAGGAATAAAATTAAGAAAATAGAATCAATTAGTTGGCATGTGTGTTTGACACAAGTTTTGAGGGTTTAAAAAGCAATCATGTGGGCAGTGAGAGCTATAGGCACTCGAGAGATCATAGAGCAGGACTTTGATCACTCCTCTTCACCAGCAACCTCAAATAGGAAGATTATTCTAATTAAACAACAAAGATCAGCTACAGTCACTAAATGTGGGATTTCACTTACTCTCTCATATACAAATACAGATAGAGCTGAGGTGAAAGTCATTGACTGGTGTAAATTGTCAATGCTTCATTGATTTCAATGAAGCAATAGTACTTTTTGCTAACGCTGGAGGCACCGCAGGCTTTTCAATACGGTGTGTAAACCCAGACTTCTGTGTCTTGATACTGAAATGTTTGTTTGCTATTGTTAGCCTGTGGGTAGAAGGGCTCCAACCATATTCTAGTCATAACATTTTTTTGTACAAAGTCATATTTAGTGCAGTGATGAGAAATCTAATACCTGATGCATAGATGTTGGATCTGTTTGTCATTTCAGCACTTAAAGATAGCTGGACAAAAAAAAAAAAAAAAAAAAAAAAGAAAAAAAAGAAAGAAAATACATAGGAAAAAAGAAATAGTGATGAGCTCTGTGAAATTATGCTGATTGACAGCACAGAAACACGGATCCATCTGGCAACTTTAAACAATGCATCTGGCAACTTAAGGCCTGTAACTCTGCCACTCTTGACAAAACACAGTAATATTCCTTACTACTTCTGAACAAGACACCTAAAAGCCCAGAGTCAGACATTATAAATCTAGATGCAAAGTCAACTGGCAATCTGAGGTCAGCGGAAAGAGCTTTCTGACTACTGGGAAACTAGAAAGTGTTACTGATAAATCAAAAAAAGACAGCAGAATCTTAATGTGAACGAAGAGTTTCTTATTCAACTTTTTTTTTAGTTAAAATTTCTTACCAATTTTTAGTTCCATGTCTGTTTTGTTTTGAGTGTTTCATAATTATATAAAAATAAATCCACTTAAAAGGGATTTACATGGAAATCCAGCTTCAGAGCTAGTGCTAGATAGTGGTCAAACTAACTACCAAGGGAAAATGGTGTCCCCATCCCAAGCTTTTTCCTTCTGCTTTACCATAAATAATCTTAGCAAGAACTTTCTTCCTCAAATGCCATGGACGTAAACTCCATGCTGACCAACAGAACATTCATTAATGCAGTTTTTTCCAGCAATGCAAATAGTTCTAAAAGCAATGATCACTCAGAGAATATAGTATCACTAGCCTTTTGTTGTACATTTTGAGTTACTTAGACACTTTGCTTGCCATAAGAAAGAAAATATTTGTAATTGTGACACACTCTCAAATCTGTATCACATCTTCATAAACTGTAGTTTTATGTTTCCTTTATTGTAAGAGGAATTTATGGTAATTGTGGAGTAGAATCCTTAATTCACTTGTTAAAATAAGAGTAAATTAAACAGCAAAAATAATAAGATCCTAAAATGATTTTGTAAATTATTAATTATGACTCACTTTGACACTTCCTAGGAGCTGGTAGTTTCCAGAATGATTGCTCATAGTTTTTAAATAACAAAATGCATTTGTCTTCTAAGGTTTGAACAATTTCATTCATTATTCCTTCTGAACTTGAACAGGTGCCAGAGATGTAACACTGTATCTGAAATGTTAGTTAAGACAGTTATTATTTTGCTTTTTTTTCTTGAATTGATATGGCTACAATGCTCATTCAGACAGTTAAGTCTTAGCAAATTTTACCATTATTAAAAAAGGGGAAAAAAAGACTTTTTGATAAAAAGAGACATTTACTAAGGCATATATCGCCAAAGTATAATCAGTATAAACCAAGAATGAAAATATTTAATATATTTTTAAAGGAGTGGGATTTTTCCCTTTATAACTACTCCTTTCTAGTCATCGTATGAGAGAATTAGGAAGACAAATGTCATCAACACCAAAAAAGGACTGTCATATCCTAAAAAGCATTAGTAAATACAGTTTCATTGTTGCATAATATCATGAATTAAGACCAAAAGTAATCTTAGGCAAACAAATGTCTACTTTTCATTTATACGTAAGCCTATCCAAGATACAGTCTGAATCATCAAGAAAACAAATCCAAAAGAATATTTCCTTACTTGATTTATTACATGCATATACACATTCTATTAGTAGCTTTAGAGAACTACAGACAATGAAGTGGACAGTACCCCTCCAGGGGAAGCACAACAGAAATGACCGCACCCAGTCTACCAGAGTCTATAAGTAGTTGTTACAATAGCACTCCAGCTAAAAAAATAAAACTCTCCCTATTCATTTATTGAATACAAGCTTACTGCCTAGTCTCAGGTGAGGACCTTATTTTAACAACTAGAGGAAGCTTGGTAGAGGGACAAGAGTCAATTCACCTCTAATCTGGGAAACGCCCTGTCTAACGTACCGTTTCAAAAGCCCCATCACAATGTAGAGAGGAATACTGCTGGTGATTAAGCAGTTCAAAAAGAGGACACTTAATATCTAACAAGAAAACACTTGATTCTGAATGGCTATTGATGTAAGGAAGCTGATCTGTGAGGAACACTTTTCCTCTTATAAGTCTTATTTTGGGCTGGAAACAAAATTATTCTCCTTTCCAGCTGCTGTTTGCAGAGCACACTCCTCTACCAAGCTGGGACAGAACCCTGCAACTTTCTTCAGTGTGTCCTATATGCTGTAATGCAACAAAATGGTTGCTGTTTTTTTAAAACCTAATTAAAATTTTGCATCACTTTAATTGGCATTCAACCTTGCAGCAACTTAAAAGACAATAGCAACTAGGAAAAAGAAGCTGGATGCTATTATATAGGGTGAGTCACAGACATACTCTTTCTGTCTTCAAAAATAAAAGAAAAAGCTGCCCTTGGATCTTTCCTGATATATGCTAATGTGTTTGCTGACTCCTTTGCTACCATTCCCCTCTAGCACACATCATTTCCTCCCATTGTCCACGTGAATAACCATGGCTACATCCAGATTGCTAAAGTCTGCTGCCTCTTTTCAAGACTACCTCTCTCTGCACTAAGGGTTCCCAGCTCAATCCCATGGTCTAATAAAAGACCCTGGCTGCAGCCCTTTCCCCTCTTGTAAGTTATCACTTCATCCTGACTACAGCCCTTTAGTTGCAATCTTCTTGTGAAATCGCACCTGTGCGGACTCCAAAATGATGTACAGAAGTGTTTGAATGTTTCTTTTTTTTTAAAGATAAGAACATTCTTATAACCTTTGTTCGTACAGAATAGTCTGTAGGATTTTCCATCCAAAATATTCTTTTGGTACTGATCTACCCTCTCACTGGTGGTTGAGCCTTACCCAAGTTTGACTTAATTCCACATACAAAACCCTCTGTCACTGCACAGGCTGTAACCCAAGTGTCAGCAGAGAGCAAAGTGGTGCAAATTTTTAGTGTGAAAATTTGGGAAGTTTGCACTGGCACAAGTGATTCTACCTACTAGCCCACCCTTCTAGGTATCCAGTTTCCTGTCATACCTGAAAAATAGATGGTAAGCACCTCTAAGATCCTGTTTTCTCATTACCGTAGGGCACCATGTGAGTTTATTTTCAGATATTCCACTTCGAGGTGAAAGTCAGAACCAGAAACAATGACATTCATTCATGTAAAGTGACAAAAATGACACAGGGTATATAGCACTAATGAGAGGATGAAAATGTACATGTTCAATTACAAGCCCAGAAAACCGCAGAGAGAAGACCTAATCTAGAAAAAGGTCTGTTTAAACAGAATCACAGAATCACAAAATCACAGAATGGTAGGGGGTGGAAGGGACCTCTGGAGATCATCTAGTCCAACCCCCCTGCCAAAGCAGGGTCACCTTGAGCAGGTTGGACAGGAATTCATCCAGGTGGGTTTTGAATACTTCCAGGCAAGGAGACTCCACAGCCTCTCTGGGGCAGCCTGCTCCAGTCACTCCCAATGTGAAGTTTTTCCTTACACTGAGATGGAATTTCCTGTGTTCCAGTTCATGCCTGTTGCCTCTTGTTCTGTTGCTGGGCACCACTGGGAAGAGCCTGACCCCATCCTCTTGACACCTGCCCTTTAGATATTTATAAGCATTGATGAGATCCCCTCTCAGTCTTCTCTTCTCCAGGCTAAACAGAACCAGGTCTCTCAGCCTTTCCTCATAGGAGAGATGCTCCAGACTCCTGATCATCTTCATAGCCCTCCACTGGATTCTCTCCAGTACTTTCTTGTCTTTCTTGAACTGGGAAGCCCAGAACTGAACGCAGTACTCCAGATGTGGCCTCACCAGGGCAGAGTAGACGATGAGGATAAGCTCCCTTAACCTGCTTGCCACACTCTTTTTAATGCACCCCAGGATACCATTGGCACCCCAGGATACCATTGGCCTTCTTGGCCACAAGGGGACATTGCTGGCTCATGGCTAACTTGTTGTCCACCAGGAGTCCCATATCCTTCTCTGCAGAGCTGCTTTCCAGCAGGTCAAACTCTAACCAGGAAGAGGTACATGGGGTTATTCCTCCCTAGGTGCAGGACACTCCACTTGCCCTCGTTGAACTTCATTAGATTCCTCTCCACCCAACTCTCCAGCCTGTCCAGGTCTCGCTGAATGGTGGCACAGCCTTCCTGTGTGTCAGCCAGTCCTCCCAGTTTTGTATCATCAGCAAACTTCCTGAGGGTATGCTGTCCCCTCATCCAGGTCATTGATGAATATGCTGAACACAACTGGACCCAGTACTGACCCCTGGGGAACACCGCTAGCTACAAGCCTCCAACTAGACTTTGCGCTGCTGATCACAACTATCTAAGCTCTGCCATTCAGCCAGTTCTCAATCCACCTCACTGTCCACTCATCTAACCCACACTTCCTAAGCTATGAGGATGTTATGGGAGACAGTGTCAAAAGACTTGCTGAAGTCAAGGTAGACAACGTCCACTGACCTCCCTTCATCTACCCAGCCAGTCATGCTGTCATAGAACACTATCAAATTGGTCAAGCATGTGTCAAACCTTCTATTTTTCAGAATTAATTTTTGAATAAAAAGCAGTTTGGGGCCTATGATAAATTTTAGTGGTTTACTATTACTCAGATTGCATACTTCTCCAAGGCAGACGCATAACTGCTAAGTACAATGGGGATCAATATTATCAAACCTTTTACAATTTCAAAAGCTTGAAATTAAGACCTTATAAAATCTTCCTCTTCCCCAGCAAGAATAAATTCTACTTTCTCAATCTTTTGTAATAACATGAATCAAAAGAGGCATGATGATATGACAGATAACTGCATTCTTGTTGATAAGCACTGTATAAATCTCTTTGTAGTGTTTATTTTATGTTAGACCTTTTCTTTTGAATATCCTCCAAGAAATATTGCTGGCTGTTTTCTTTATTGAAACTGACAGTCTGATATTTTTTAGTACAGCTTTTTCCTACACTTTCCTTGAAATCTATTTCCTTATTGGTTTATTACCTTATGTTACTATTTATGTCATATTTTGTGGTCCTTTACTCTAGAATTTACTAATGTATTTGAATCTGCAGTGAACTCCATTTGCACTCTATTAGGCAGGTACCTAAATGACTCCAGTCATTCTGAATCTGATTACATTTTACATTGTCCTTTATTATTTAATGAGACTTCCAGTTCAGTATCATCAAAAACCTTGCCTGTGACATTAGCTACTAGAGCTTTGCTCTGTTCTGCCTTTTCTGAGCAAATTGCTCAGACTAAATGTCTTGTCAGACTCAAGAAACTCCTGTCGTCCCAGAAACACTATCCAGAAAAACAAAGAAACAAAAAGCAAGTAGAGTCCAACCCTAAACAAATGGAAACTGAGAGGAGAAAAGTTTGCCTGATCCAAGTTTTGATTGCCGTAAAATGTCATACATTGCAAAACCTCCCAGAGCATTACAAAGGGTAACGTGTCCTGGAAATACGCAACGTGAACTCTGATAAAATGGAATGAGGTCAGGTATTTCTAAAAAACACTGTAAGTATACTCTGCTTTGTGCGGATGTTGTAGAAGACTTAGGATTAAGCAGCAAAGAACTGTTCACTGTAATGGAGATTTGATGCAACTTTCTCATTCCTCTGATGGCAGTTGTTGTTCTTATCCGCACAGCTACTGTCTTCAGCTAAAATTTAAGGTGGGAATTGTTAGGGAGGAGAGGGAGAGAGACAGAGAGAGAGGAAAAGATTTGTAGAACTAGGTGCTTTAATCCTGAGGTAACAAATGGATTTATGTGAAATTCAAATTCTAGCTAAGTATCAAACACTTATGCAAATTAAAACATTATTACACTTCAAGGTAAAACTGTCCCTATGTTACTCAGACAATTCACAGTTTTGCAGCTCCCCCTTAGCATGACTGCAAACAAACCTTGATTTAATGAGATTTGGCTACCTTGTAGGGTGGAATGTTCAAAAATAGCAACAAGAGCAAAACCAAACATACGTTATCATGTCGTTGTCCATTAGCCCTGCAGACCAGCATTAGAATGCTATACATTAGCAAATATGATCGGAGAACTCAATCCATGTAGAATGAACAATCAATAATTTACTGAATATCTAAATTGCTGAGACATTGTCTATTTTATTTCTCTCACAATGATTGACAAAAAAAAGGTTCCTGATCCCATCCTCAAGCTTCCTCCCCCAGTAAACCCGAGCTACTGAAAAGAACCAGAAGTCATCAGAACTGGTGTGAGAGAGAGTCCTTCCTCTTTCTGCCAAAGGCAGCAGGAGCCCACCTGTATAAACAATGGGTGTATTCATTGGATTGCAGCAACTTTTTCTGAGAAAGTTTGATCTTGTGAAATTTCAGAGATAAATACACTTTTTGACTTTTTGGTGAGGTTTCAATAGAGTTACTGTGCATTTTTTTCTATAACATTTCCTGACTAGAAAATGAGAAATCCTGGAGGTGAGTGTATTTGCACCTCTATGTAGAGAGTTCAGGGGAAAGGAGTTATGTTGGCTTCATGCCCTCATAGCCTTGAATTTTTCTGGAAACTAGAACTGCCTCAGCTGTACAAGCCAGCCCAAAATATGGCAGCCTCCCTTTTATTTCCTCAGCACTCCTTTACTTGCTGACTTCATCTGTTGAATTGCAACAATTTTTCAATTTTTTCTGTTTTCATCACAAATGTACTCATGTATTGAAAACTTGTTGCTAGTGCATATGTACTCAAAATAAATCACTTTAAATATAACTTAATCAGGTACAAGATAGCACTTCCTATCAAACTGAAGAAGATGCGTACATGACAAAGCTAATGCTTTCTTAGAGAAGGTGTTCCATTTTCGTAGGCAATCTGGGTTAAAGTTTCTGGCTTCAAGAGATATAAGATGGGTAAATTGAAACTACCAAAAAGTTGCTGGTCTGGGGAACTTTTTTGGAACTAGCTTTTCTTTTTCTTTCTCTCTCTCCTCACTCATAAATGGTCATATGGCTAAGTGTCAAATGAGTTAACTGAGGAATATTAATTAAGAAAATTAAACACCTGCTCACTTCCTATGGGCCCTAGTGGAATTTAATACCATGATTTAAGTTACGTATACATTTTTTTCATAAATATGCATGAAATTAAGGATATTATCATTATTATTCACACTTCTAAAAGAAGAATATACATGGCTCAAGGAAAAAACGTCATGCTTTTTACCCTCTTCTAACACTAGTTTATTCTGGTGACTACAGAAGTTCTCAGCCCCTTCTGAGAGTGGAAAGATGGGACTGACTTGTTGAAGTCTAGGCACAGTTGTTATTACTTTTCTTGTATTTCCTTAACTCTGTCGTGTAATTGCATGCATAATTATACTGCATATTTTAAAGTTGAAACTGTTCCCAATATATCGACTTTATCCACTTAAATTATGAGAAAAATAAAATTGTACAGGTTATATTTAATAATGGATCTTTGAAAAAAGCATAATATGGGTGCCACATTATTAATTATGTAATTTAAGAGAGAAACTATAAAGTCAGGTTTGAAAATTAAATTTGACTACTTCAGAAAGCTTAAACAACACCGTTCTCTCAACTCTTACATCAAAGGTGCACAACACCATAGCCTATGTGTCCATGTGGAGTGCTCCCTTCCTTTGATTCTCATATCGTAAGTGGTGACATTCAGCCAAAAGAAATATCTCTGTCTGTATCATCTTATCAGGCTAAAAAAATATAATTGTGGCCTATTCACAGTTCCTTGTCTGTTTTGGTGTTAATATGACCTGTAAGGACAAACCCATCTCTTTCTTAACATATCTGTTACTTGATGGGTAACATCCCTCTCTCATTCTGGTATGTAATACGCAAAGTAATTTTTATATTTATACAGATTATATTTGTCTAAGAAATTTGAGATTTTTAGTTTGCATTTTGGAATTCACACTCATCTTATCTAGAATGGATGATAGAGTTGAAAGACTGCTTTCAAAACATCTTGAAAATGCCAAAGTCTGCATAAAAGAGGAATGCTTATATTTTTTGCTGATAAAGGAAGGGAATTAGTAAACAAAGATTTTTGATTTGCTCTTTTTTTCTTTGCATGGGGGGAACTAAACACAAATGCAAAAAAGATCTGAAAAAGAGAAGCTGTAAAAAAATACAGAAAAATTTCAAATCTAAGCAGTTGATAACAGTATGGCTCACAAAAGACTCACACAAATCCGAGACTGCTGGTGGTGGTAGTTCTTTGGACAAAATTGCTGACAATTTCTGTCAATTATTCTGGGTTCATTTTTCAGCCTTTGATCTTATCCAGTTGTCTTTAGTTGGAAGGAGCCTCAGACACCCAGCTCACGAGCAAATAACATTGCGATGACTGATTGAACACAAAGCAAAGCGGGTATCAGAGGCTGCCTTACCTCCATCTTGGAGGAATTCTGCACATTTCAACTATTAAAGGTTAGGGGTGGACCTGCTGGGAAGTAGTTCTGAGGAGAAGGATCTGGGGGTCCTAGTAGACAGTAAATTATCCACGAGCAAGCAACGTGCCCTTGTTGCCAAAAAGGCCAATGGAATCCTGGGCTGCATAGGGAAGAGTGTGGCCAGTAGGTCAAGGGAGGTCATTCTCCCCCTCTACTCTGCACTGGTGAGGCCACAACTGGAATACTGTGTCCAGTTCCGGGCTCCCCAGTTCAAGAGAGACAGGGAACTACTGGAGCGTAGGGCAACAAAGATGACTGAGGGATTGGAGCATCTCCATTACGAGGACAGGCTGAGAGAGCTGGGACTCTTTAGCCTGGAGAAGAGAAGGCTGAGGGGAGACCTTATTAATGTTTACAAGTATCTAAAGGGTGGGTTTAAGGAGGATGGAGCCAGGCTCTTTTCAGTGGTTCCCAGTGACAGGACTAGGGGCAATGGGCACAAGTTAGAACATAGGAAGTTCCGATCAAATATGAGGAAAAACTTTACGGTGAGGGTGACAGAGCACTGGAACAAGCTGCCCAGGGAGGTTGTGGAGTCCCCTTCTCTGGAGACTTTCAAGACCCATCTGGATGCAGCCCTGAGTAATGTGCTCTAGGCAATCCTGCTTTAGCAGGGGAGTTGGACTAGGTGATCTCTAGAGGTCCCTTCCAACTCTGAAGATTCCGTAAAACAGAAGCCAGTGTCATCGGCCAAACAGACCCAGCACACAGATATTGCCTGGGCTTGCACAGAAAGCTGGGTAGGTCTGGGTGAGCACCCTGAACCTAGTAGAGGAGAATGGGTCCCCCTGGGTCTCCCTGGGCCCAGAGACCTGCTGAGGGATCTCTCCATCTGCAGAGAGGACCCACAGCTTGGGCAGAGTGTTTGGGATGCTGCCCCTCCTGCTGCACCTCTGGCAGCTAACCTGGAGCCTCAGGGCTCAGCAAAGTGGCACGTGGTCCCACAGGATGAAGGGGGTTTTGAACCCATGTTTCGCTCAGCTGCAGAGTGTGTATTGGGTAACTGAGGAAGGTAGTGGAGTCACGCAATTACAAGTCAGATTTCCCAATGCTTAGTAAATAGCAGCAATATTCCTTTGCACGGCCTTTTCAGTCCCATTGCTTTATTCTGATTTTTCCTTGTGTTGAATGGATACCCACGCCAGGCACAGTGACCACAATGAAATGGAATGGGAAAAATCTCAGATGTGTTAAATACACTATTAAGCTACACAGCCAGTCATGTACCTTTTTATTGTTTCACCATACTTGAACTTTTTTCAAACATTCACTCTGAAAAAACACACAATACTCTGTTTTTCCGGGGGGACGGTTCAGAGCCTTGGAACAGGCACAATGAAATTTCATGCAAACTATCCCCTAGTTTTTTGCAGCAAGTAGCTGCAAAATCATGACAACAGCCCCTGCAACAAGAGCACAGGGAGAGATATGATCTTTGAGATTCCTCTTAGGGGCCTATTCTCCTTAAGCACACTAGAAAATTCCACATAATGCCCATATATATGATTTCAAAGTAGTTTTAAAACTTTGGCCTTAATTTATGCTATTAAAATTTGAATAGAAGTATTCAATATTTAGAAATAGGTACGGTTTCTCCTTGTGGGAAAGTAAATTAAGTTACCAAATCCAGGGGTCTAACTTTAGTGCCATTTAAAATAAGTTCCATGCCAAAAAAAAAAAAAAAGCAATGGCTAAATGGCTAAAAAGCAATTCCATAAAATCTCCTGACATCTGCCTTCTTGTGAACAGCATCACACTGGAAAAATCAACAGAACTTTCAAGTATCCAGATGTGAATTAATGCTGGACAATATTATGAATGAAGATATTGTCTATGATATATCTTGATTGTGAACCTGTTATCAAGCTTTCTGTCATTTTAATTTTGTTTTGTTGACATACTTATGTGACTTCAGTAGTTGGGTTTTTTATTATTATTTTTTTCCCCTCATAACTATGGCTGCTTAGAAAAATGAATGTCAATATCCTGTTTCAGTAGGCACTTAGAGACCTTTGGATTTACATGAACGTCCTCCCAGAAAATGGATCAGCTCTTATTGGTACATTTGGCAATCTGTTAGGTATTTCAACTGTTAAATTTAGGAGGGATAGACAAAGTCATTGTCAATGAGTCAGCTTATTTTATAGAGATGATCCCATAGGACATATAGAACGCTGCCTTCTCTTCGTACCACATTTTCATACTTTGTCAGCTTTTATCTTCAATAGTTCTGCAATGTCTCAAGGAGATCCATGCTGGAAGGGAACTTTGGGCTTTGATTTCATTAGTAACCTGAAGTCACCCACTATGATTATAGCCGATGCACTTAAAGTTAAATCAATTGCATTAGATCATAGCTCAAATAACTGCCAGTAGACTGAGACTTAAATCAGACAATGCTGTAGCATTCAACAATGTTATGTGTTCAAGGGAAAATCTTCTACAGGAACAGCTGAACATTTTTTCAGATTTGTGCGTTGGGTTTTTTGTTTGGTTGGTTTTTGGGTTATTTTGGGGGTTTTTGTTTTGTTTTGTTTGGTTGGTTTGTTGTCTGTTTTTGCAGTGGGTGTGTGAATTTCTCTATAGCAAATTAAGAATAAGATTGCTATACTGTCAGTGTTACCTGTTTTTCATGCACCCTTTTGAAATAGTGAATGGATCCTTACAGCCTCCCTGCTCCTGACTTTTGATTAAAGCGTATGTCAATCATTTGTAGCAGAGTTTAACAATGGAGGAGTCTTACAAAAACCTCAACTGCTTTTGAGTGGTCTAGCTGTATTTCTTGGTCAAAGAGGTTTGCCATACGCACATGGTAAAAAGAACATACACATTCTTCCCATGTGCAGCCCCTCTTATTTGTGCACTGGAGTTCAGATGCAACGAATGTACCATGCTCAGTGTCACGGGCCTGAGACCGTGGGAATTGTTAAGCTGACGTTGACTCCTCACTCCCCCCAGCTTCACTCCTCTCCCCTTTTCTTTTAATGTTTTATGCTGTGGGCCATCAGAGACGCTTGGCTAGTGTTTAGAAGCTGCACCTTTACCATGTGAGTTGAAAGCTAATAACAGATAGGGACTATTAAACACAGCCTCAGAGAGCTCATCCTGCTGCAGAACATGACTCTATGTGAGCCTGCCATAGCTGTACATCTTGTCCCACTTAATTTGTAATCACGGAAATAAGAAATTGCTTCTCATTAAAATTTTAAGGGAAACAATAAAATCACATAAAGAAAAAAAACCCAAATATATAATGAAATCTCACTGCTGGAGCTGAATAACACAGAATAGAAGTCAACTCTTACTTTACCCTTAGACATAGTCTGTTTCACACGGTGTACTAAGTTAAAATAGACTTGTAATGCATTTATCAATCTGCTTTTATGTGTTTTGAAGTTTATGAAAACAGCGTTGCCAATCTGTAACTGTCCAACAATGCGGCACTTTTCCAGAATGTTCTCTCAAATCCCACTACACCCTATGTGGTTCTTCTGAAAAAAAAAAAAAAAAAGTACTTAAGAATAAAACATGAACTTCTCCCATGCAAAAATGAAAGTAGGTGAATTGACACACTTTCCAGTTTACTCAAATTGTGGCATTCTTCTTAGTGTAGGCAAGTGAAACTAAGGAACTGTCCTAGATATTTTTTTCCTTTCAAAAGCTGCCCCACATTCATACTTTAAAAGATAGTAATATATTTCTTGCCAAAATATTTCCATAATAGAAACTGTAAAGAGGAGTACAAAAAAATGAACAAATATTTCTTTCCAGAAGTGGAAAAAGATGATGTCAATGTGGGCCAAGAGTAACATAAATTTATGTTTCAGTTTTGACTCAAAAGTAAAGACCGGTTGTTTTCTGTCATACCATTAATTACATATAAAAAAAGGTTACCTGAGATTTTGAAACTGAAAATTCGTATCTAAAACTTTGTGCATGTACTTTTGTAGGGTGGTGACTTTTTTAATGTTAAAATCAGCTGATTTTTAGTGCAGTAACAAAAGATCAGATGAGAATTTTTTATGGAAGAAAACAATAAGCAAAGAATGTTGACAATATTAAGAATGCTACTGTTTTATTTCGTTTAATAGAGCTTACAGTTCAAATGTTGAAGAAGCATCTCTTTTCATATTCTTTTGCTTTGTCTCAGTGCAGAGACCTACAAGACAGTATGGGACAATTATGGTGTGTGCACATACTAACTGAGGAATAATATTTTCTTGCAAGAAATAAATTTCTACTATACCAATCTATTTTTTGCTTTTTTGGGTTATGTAAAGAGGAATTGTTCTTGTGTTTATGGTCTTCCTAGTGATTAATAACTCTGTCCCAGTGGTCATTTAGGCACTTTAGTTAGGAGCAATAGCAGATATCCAGGTTTATGAGTTTAATTTATCTGTGTGAACAAGGTTTATATCAATTCTCCAAAAACGTTTCCACTCTTTTGGAAATAAGATGGTGGGAAGAGAGAAGAAACATCTGCTACATTTAAAAAAGAGCTTGTGGGCTATGCCATCAACGAAGCCAGCCCCGCTGTTAATCAGCTCTGCCCTTACCAACAGATGTCAGTGCAAGCAAAAGGAATTAATTTGTGAGGTTATTGGGCTTAAGGAGCGACAAAACTCTCTGAAATCCAAACGTGAAAGAGCCTCTCTTCCAGAGCATATGTTCCTGTCTCAGTTCCTCTGCCACAAGCTGAGAATTAGCAGCAGGCAGATTGGTAAAAATAACAAAAAGAAAAAAAAAGAAAGAAAAAAAAAGACGTGTTCAAACTTAAAACCATGTGAAACAACTGAAACACATCAAAGCAAAACACAGTACTCTGCTTTTAATTTTATGAATGATTTAACTGAGAAAACAAAATCTGTTCATTCATTGTGTGTATTTCCCCAAGGCATATTCAGGAAAGTAGACATTCCCAGTCACCTGATTCTGTGGGTAAAGATGGGAAAAGGAAAGTGTTTGTGTAGCAGTTACTAAGCTGTTCTATAAATTTTTCTGATTACAAATACACATATGCCAGGACACACAAAAACAGTGCTAAAAATATTAAATCTGCAAAGTAAAGACATTAAAAGCTAAACACTCTCACAGTAAAGATTATTCACATGCAATCTTCATTCCCCATTTTTGTATGCATTCTTTTGTATAGCCTTTAATTGCACAATCATATGCCTTTTTTGTGTTTCTGAAGGCAGTCTTAGATTAGAAAGAAATACAAATTAGAAAAAAGAAAGAGTTCTATCATGAAGAAAAAATTTTACTCCTATGTCAGCAGACTGAAATCCTTCAGATCAGATGCAAATCACAATCATCTCCTATTTGTACTAGCACCAGTACTGGCAGCAAGCGCGATCTAGGTCCCAGGAGGCCTGATACATAATTTCCATACCTACTTGAGTCCAGTTCAGGAATAGAGAAATCTGTGGATTTTGGGACATAACCCGAAGCTATGAGGATAGAAAGAAACCTTTTTTCATAGCACAAATTCTGCCCTGGCTCCTCACAGCTGGTTACCCTTGCGCTGGCCTTGCCTTCTGCAACACCTCCTCCCAGGTCTCCTGTTTCTTCCTCAGTCTGCTTTCATGTTGTTCCCAGTTGTTGAGCTTGCTTTCTCTCTCTGCTCTGATTTGTGGTTTCCTGCTTCACTCTCCCACTTGTTAGGAAGGAGGACTGTGAAGATTTCTTTTTTTTTTTTCCTGCTTACAATTAATCTGTCTTGGCTGCCAGTTGGAAGAACTGCAAGGTTGTCTTGCTAAGCCCCCAGTGCTCTATTCCGGCAGAGCTTTGCTGCAGCAGGAATCTGGCAAATTTAGCTGCCAACCTCTAACAAACCTCTGCTAAGCACTTGCAATTTGAGGTTTGTTACTTGCAAAGCCTTGCAACTCATCTGACATTTAGCTTGCTTTTTTTTTTTTGTCCCCAGAGAAAACCAGCTACAAATTGTTAGTCTTTGCTTAAAAACATGGGAATGCTTCAGATTTTTCATGAAAGCAATATAACACTTAAGGTCCATAGGCAAAATAGCTTTTTATCTCTCTCATCTGATCTGAGATTCCCTTGTTGATGGTGAAAGTTTTCAGAAGAGGGAGATATCCACTATGGAATACCTCAGTCTATGTTTAGTAAAAATATGGTGTTATATGGCATATAAAATATCTCACTACACGTGCTGAATGGAGTGTCTGAAAGGTCATTTTTAAAATGAGGAACCAAAATGTGACTACTTAGTGAACAGCTGGCTTTCAAAAAGCAAAAACCTTCATTAGTTCCCACTGATTTAGTGAGACTTTTCAAAATTCTTTATACTTTTGAAAATATAATCACCACCTGCAAATCATTAAACCTACATTTAACTCAGATAGGACCCTTTTGGTTTAATGGGACTACACACAGAATAGTGTGTGAAGTCCTGTGTCAGGTCTAGAGACAATTTATTCAAAAACTTGATCTATCCACGTCAAACCCTTGCATATGCATCTTTTCATGCACACTTTCTGCTTTGTTCAGGTTACGGTAAAAGATCACTTTCTTTCAAAACCGCTGCTTTGTATCTTGTGATATGACAAACTAATTCAATGGGAGGGGGCAATCTCAGTTTCTTAGTCCTACTTCCCAGATAGTAAGTCTGCAGGCTTTGACAGGAAGCTGGATGAATATTTGCTGCTTTGATATTTTTCTTTCTTTTCTTTTCTTTCTTTCTTTCTTTCTTTCTTTCTTTCTTTCTTTCTTT
>VYZM01016751.1:117168-155805 GCA_013398915.1 Dromas ardeola
TCCTTCCTTCTTTCCCTCCTTCTTTCTTTCCTTCTTTCTTTTCTTTCTCACTCCTTCCCATTGCAATTTTCCTCCCAGCTGACAGCTAAAAGCCAGTCTGAAACAAGGCAGTGCTTAGCCTCTGCTTTCTCCTTTCTGGTTTGTTTTTGTCTTCCGTGATACATAGAAAAATTTGTCAAGATTTCAGCTAGCCCTCAGGAATACATAGTTAGAGTTAGCTTTTAGCAAGCCAGTATTTCCTCATATCAGAAAACATAAAGTGGTACTGCAGTAAAATAAAATCATCTTGTTATTATAGCCAACATAAATAAATAATTTAAACAAAGGTCTGTACCTATTTTCAAAGAATAGGAGTTTCTGTCTTATAAAGAAAGGTCTCTCCTCTCCCATGTACAGTGTGAGGAAATGCAACAGAAGTAGTAGATGGAAATCAGCAATACAAACAAGCTTGCAGTTTTCCTAGAGTTCAAAGGAAATGATCATACATCAAAGATTCCAGCCACTTTGAAAGATCCATAAAAATATATAAGCAATCAGCCACCAGCAGAGCTGTAGTCAAATATCTTTGTTCTCCCGTGGAGGTGGGGAAATGCTGCATTTGTTTCAACATATTTTCTTTCCATCTAGCATGGGAAGTCTGGCTGTATTCCACAGAGGCCAACATTTTCAAAGGTTCAGGGACTGACAGCAGTTTGGGTGGCTACACATCTTTTGCCTTTGGTTGCTGTGGTGGACTGGATTTTTGCCCCCCTGTGCTGAGCACATTTTCAGTGTGTCTCATTAATGATGGAACCTCCCTTCCATCACTTAATGAGTCTGGAGGCTTTTCAGAGCCCAAAACCCCTTCCTACCTCTCTTCAGATCCTGCGCAAGTGCAAGCAAGGGAGGAAGAATATTGCCCCAACTCAGCATTAAACCTCAGTGCATTGAAAAAGAGACTACACACTGCGGTGAACATCTAGACCTATAATTTACAGGTAGGATGGAAATGACTGCTGTTGCTCGGGATATGAAGTATCAGTAAACCTAATGCAAATGAATAGACATAAAAGATATTTTCCATATCCTACATTATTATTGAAGCTCTAATACTCTAAACTTTTGATCACAACCTTCGTTTTAAGCAATACTTCTGAAGTCAGATAGGACACACCATTAAAGTTACAGCTTGGAAAGTCTGGGAGCTAACCAAGAAAACTGGTGTTCATTTTAATCTCTCACATTTAACAGCAGTCACTTTTTATCTCATCTGGAGCACATGTTAGCCAAGCACATGTTGGCTTTGAATGCTACTTTAGGTACTATTACTACATATCAGATTATACATGTTATTGGCTGCACATTTGGGGCACATTAGATGTGTGCTGCATGCCAATTTTTAAAAATAAAGGGACCTGAACTGGCTTGAAAGGTCAGCTATTTCTTACCAAACATCTGCCTTCCCACAATCTAGGTGGAACTTTCTTCCCTTTTCATCGCTGGGAAATAGGAACAAACTCACCTAGCCTCACACTGCTTAATATCTAAATCATGGTTACAACATTCTGATGACTGAAATTATCACATCTGACAGTTTTTTACTAAATATAATTTCACAGCATCATTACAGTTTCTAATAATAATAATAAAAAAAAAGAGCAAAGAAAAGCAATACAGGATATATTAATCCCTATTCATAAGAGAAACAGAGTTGACTTTTCTGACCTCCATGAACAGAAAGATTTGCAAACGTCCAGTTTCCTAATACGAATTCACCATATCTAGTAACACCAGCTGTTTGTGTCACTGTTTACACATACAATATGCAGTGAAGGGTCCCTCCAAAAAAAAATCAATAGCCATTATCATTGTTATTTACCATCATCATAATCCATCATCTGCTGTTGTTTCACACCACATTTTCCATGCCAAGTGTGGGTGTGCATTACCGTGTTGATGAATAGCTGAAAATTGCCATGACAGGATTGCTGACTTTCTGCTGGCTGGCACAGTAAAAACTGAATGATTCTTTACAGTGAGATGCATTAATATATGCTACAAAGCTCAGCTCTCAGTTGAGAGTTTCCCAATTTTGACATTTCTTTTTGTAAGATACCAGTAGAGTTAGCCTCTAGATATAGCAAAAGAAAAGTATATACTATAAATAACATTTTGCAATAGGATACTAACACTTTCTGTGAGAAGTATGAACAAATCTTTGCACTTTTGTTTGTTGATTGTGATAACACAGAAAGATTAATGTACAAAAAAGAACCTATAGAATGGTTAAGGAGGAAAAAAAAGAAATTCAGAACACTCTTTAGCCTTATCTTAACCCTTCATTTGCATGGCTGCTGCAAATGCTGTGAAATCACATTACCAGCACATGTCTGTAAACAGTATATTGCTCTACTCCTTGCCAACCTCTTCTCCTGTGTGGAGACTCTTTCAGAGGCTTCAAACAGCTTGCTATCTCCACAGCTCAATGAGGTAGATGTATGTGTGAAGGGACTCCTAAAAAAATTAATAACCATATAATTGTTTTGCTATTACCTTAGTCTGTTAGCTGTTCTTATTTCATAGAATATTGAAGCTAATTTTAAGCATGTGTCCAAAATCAGTATTGAAAAACTCTTCAGGTAGACCTGCATCCCCAGAGTTGCCCACGCTATCCTGAAAATGCTTGCTTACTGAAAATTAAAGTTCCTTATGCATTAATAGTTTCACCTCTAGAGATCCTACTTTTTCCCTGGCCTCAGCAATGAAACACCTAGTCTTGCCTGAGCCCACTAATGAGAAGGCTGGGTACTTGAATACAACTGATTTATCTACTGCACAGATGTGGACAAGTGGAAAATGACAAACCAAGAAGTTAGTCTAATTTGAACACATTCCGCTTGCAGAGGAGAAGCTGATTTTAAAGAAAATATGCCTTGGCACAGGAGGGCTGTGTGTTCTGGAAATGCAGCTAAGTGATAGGACAGTATCTGCACCTTAAAAAGGCTCAGACTCAGCATCCTGCACCAGGCAGCTGGCTGAGACCTGAACCATGGGCCCTGCACATGTGGTAGTCAAAGCCCCTGTCTGCTGGGTGGAGGGACCACAGGAGGGCAGCATGCTGGGCAGAAAATTTGCTAGGCATGGTGACTGCTGGTTTGCATCTACTGCACTTTCTGTTGCTGACTTCTCCCTGTGCTGCTTCCCTGCTTGCTGTGTAGAGGTTTCCCGTGGTATCCCTGAAGCTCCTAACTTTTCCCATGCATTATGCAGGGCCTTGGCACATAACATTGAGTTATAGAGAAAAATCTGAGGAACACTGTGTATCTATGATGTGGGTGGGACTCCACAAATAAGGAAGAAAGGGATCAGGTCCCGCTTTGTGTGAGTGCAGATTCTGGCAAAGGAAGACATGCCTTAAAGCGTACGAACAAGCTCATTTTAAGTGAATGTGAATTGAAATACAGTAACAGTGTGTTCCATACGTGTGCTTGAAGTTGCACACAGGCTTAAATACTTTCCTGATTAGGGACATAAATAACAGCTTGGTTCATAAATGGAAAGCTGCAGTGAGATTCCTGCCTCACCTAAAACAAACAAAAAAAATTCTAAAATTTCCAAGAAATACTATAGCCAAAACCCATATATTCTATCTAACTTGCTACAGTTTATTACTAATCAGGATACAAAGTGCTTTTCACAGAATGCTAAGAAGAAAAAAACATATATGGAGCAAAATTGTAAAGACAATGGCAGCAGTGTTCACTTTTCAGTATGCTCACATTGTAGTGAGCATAACATTTCTTTAATACATAGAACAGGCTGCATTCAGGAGTTCAGGATTGCTTTCTGTGAAATACTAACTTTTGCCAAAAAATTTTTCCTGTGACTGTATGTGCACAGAATGGTATGAGTCCGTAGTATGTGTTTTAATCAAGAATTTTGGGAATTTAGAGTTGATCATCATTTTTCCCATTGTAAACAGAGAAAGTAATGACTGGCAGAGCAACTATACACATAAAGAATAAAATGTAGTTCAATATCTATGGTAATCTAATCTATCGCAGTCAGCTGTTTACAGTAGAGCAGGTACAGTGCAGCCCAAATAAATATTTTTAATCTTTTTTGAATGATACACTGTTCATATAAATTATACTAACACGTTGAGGTAAGAAAATAACTTTTCATTTGTTATTTTAAGGTACTGGACACATTTGTGTTGAAAAATAAAACTGTAACACATGACACTGGGAGCCCTATGCATACCTGGCTCTAATCTTCTTCATTAATATTTCCAAATATAAAATTATAATGAACTTTCAGTTAGTGGGAATATGAATTGGGAATAATAAATAGGATAATTAATTGAAATACAACAGTGTACTTAGAGCAGATCTGAACTTAGGTATGTGTTATACTCTGCCATTTATTTCCACAAAAGCCCTAAGCCTTGTGCCTCCTGCTTGGACTCAGATCCTCTTCCTCAGACCAGGCTGACTACATGCAGACCCTGCATGCCCAGATTTCTTTGAAAAAAAAAACCACCGCAAACTGAGATAAAGAAAAGTATGACAAGTCCCAAAGACTTTGTCTAGTGTGCAGCTGAGAAGAGGTAGACCTTTTCCATCCAGGGAACACTGCAGGTCCTCTGCTATGTAGACACTGACTTACGGAGAGTAGGGAGGCTCATACAATGTTCTATGATTCTATGATTCTACTGGCACAAGTCTTGTTTGAAGAGGTGTCTACTAGCTGAAATGTGCATGCTCTTGTGTTGTAATTTGAATCAAACGTGTTACAAATATCGACTGGCTTCAGAAGAAAGAATCTAACAACCAAAGAGTCTGCTATTTAAAGTCTTACAGAAGAACAAAAACCCCCACCATCTATTGCGCAGTGATGTTCTACAAAGCTGTGGTAATGCAAACTCTGAAGATAAAAATACATTCTTATTATCCACAAAGGGGTATTCTGTATCTTAATTGCTCTCAAATTTGGTTTCTAGACCTTTACAGTTCATGCTTGGCCACGTAGCTCTTTGGACAAGGGAAAATATAGAAGGGTCTGCTATGTCTCACGCTAAAGCTAATTGGAAGGCTATACGTGAAAAGGTTAAATACTTTTTCTTGTCAAAACTGACTGCTGGCTTAATATAATGAAGTATCTCCTTAATGGCTGTAAATCCATCAACCTCACTGGGCTACTGTGTTTATTTTATCTGAAAGGCTGACTTTAATGCAGTCATGGAAGAAGAAAATACGATGTCTGTTAAGATGTTTGCTACTTTTGTTCTCAGGTCAGCAAATCAAATTCAGAACATTTATTTTACAGTATGCTTAATTGCTGCTTTTGCAGGTTACACAGGGCATTCAGTTTACTTATCTGCATTTTCAAACAAAACTTGTAAGATGAATGGGAAAGGGGAAAAAGGGCCATTCTGAAAGGAAAAAAACTGCTCTGGTTAGGTGTTCACACATGCATGTTTGGATGCACTTCAACACATACGTGTTCTTTCTTTTTTTCAGCTGGACAACTTATTTTTTATGGAAGAACAGAGAAAGGAAATTAGAAGAGACTGGCAACTGGAGAAATTGAGGTAAAGATAATTTCCCTTGAAAGGGGCAGCATGGAAACGGCAATTATCAACAATTCAAATAATTGAACGTCCCCTAAATGTTTTCCTTTATTCCTTCTGGTAAGCCCATTAGAAAGAAATATTATTTTCCCTTTAGTTACATTGAAATTATTTAGCTCCAGTACCATTCTGTTATATTTTCTGAAGCCTTCTATGCATTTTTACTCTTAACTTGCATACCAAGGTTACTGAATAGGCCGTGCCTTCTTGATGAGTTATTTTCTGCTATCTTTACAAAATTGATGGGGTTTTACTGCTTTATTCCTCATTAAAGTAAATATAACATGGGATTCTCTGTGCCTCGTGAGCAAGTTGCTTTTTTCAGAGAAAACGGAGGTTGCAAGAAATAGTTTATCCACAAAATTAAAAAAAATAAAGAAGGAAAAGATCAAAACAAAGAATAAATGACAGTCCAGGGACTGGTACAGTCACATGAAATTTACAAAATATAGCTTCATTAGTCTGTTTTCCTGTCAAAAGAAGATACATGAAATGGGTCCTACCACTAATACCACTAATATAGTAAAAACTTGTTGATCCCATCAAATTATGCAAATACTTTAAAGGCAATACAAGAATCTCTACAACATGTATTTTTCTGTGTATACACATAAATTATTCTGCTTGCAACTTCTAGGTCTCTTCAGTGGCAATGAGCCACTGATATCACCCAGGTTTTTGTGAATTACATGATAGTTTTTCTTGGTGCAAGGTTTTGGGCCTCTCTGGGTCTAATGGCTTTCCATTTCTACAAACTATTCTAGTAGCAACAGAGCTTCAGAAAAGCAGAAGGAAAAACTAGATAAAGAGAGCAGGAGACTGAGTAGAGAGGCTTGAGATTTTATTTATTTTTTCCCCTGAAAAGCATACAATTCCTGTCTGTCAGCCCGACAGCTCGGCTCTGCTTAGGGCACAATCTCTGTGAGAAAGCTCTGAGGCTTTAAACCTTCAGTTGCAGCTGTCACAAGCTGATGTACAAAAAAGTGTTTATTAATGCCTGGCACTAAAAGTCACTGCATCTAACGAACGTTATAGGTCATTCATTCTATGAACTGTGTCATTTAATTTCAATAGAGGTCTCTTTTTCCATACAAGCGGTAATACTGCACACATTATACAAGTGGACAAATAGGACTGTTGGTAAGTGTATCTTTAAAAAGAAATCACAATATTGTTCAGTCTGCTGCAAAAAGATTTGGATCACTTGAGTATCTGACCTGGAAATGGATAAGAAATGTCAATCAATCAGGCAGTGGCAGATGATGGGTCTGATAAGGAGGATTGTGAAGTGATAATACATGTTAAATGCAAAAGAGCTCTAGTCTATTTACCCAGAAAGAAAAATAAGTTATTTCTCAAAATGCCTTAAATTCCCAGTCCAATCTGAAGCTGCACTGGGAGAACACAAAAGTTGCCAGTTTGTTTTGCCATGAGTATAAAATGAGAAGACAGGATGTAGAAAAGAAAAATGCGCTGAAGGGAGAAAAGCACCTACTAAAGTCACCTTGTTTAGGAACAAAAAGTACATTGTACTTTCATGTCTTTACCTAGCAGGATTCAAATTATTTTTTACAGAACACTATTCCTGAAAACCATCACTCCACTCAAGCAGGAAAGCATCAAGCCGTTTTAAAGGTGGAGACTCGAGAAGCAGAGCTTCTTCGTGATGGGAGATGTGTAATGGAGCCATCAGGAGGGCCCAGTTGTTTCAATTCTGTCTTTTATGCCTTACTTAATTACTCTTAATCTGAAATTTTACTACAAAGTAAAAAATTAAAACATTCTTTGAGGAATAAAGGCAGTCAGAACAGATGCGATTTTTTTCCATTTGGAAGTCAGGAAGTTGTCCTAGGAGCTTTTTCATTGATGTTAGCCAGGTATGTTGATAGGAAGCTGGAAATGCCAGTGCTATTTCCACCCAGAAGGTCTATGGCAGGTCTAGTGAACCAGTGCGTCATGCATTTTAATGTGCCCTAGCATAATACCTTTTTATCATCATTGCTGTTGTAATGCATGTATGAGTCCAACATCTTCCACAATTTCTGTTGCTTTTGTAGTTCCTTCCAGCCTTTTTGGACCTCAAATTGTTTATCTTTCTCCATGTTCCAATTTCAGACTCAGATCTCTAGACTTTTTCTTTCTTCTGATGTTATTCAACCAGTCTACTTGAATTTTGTGAACTGGAGACACCTTTGTTAGAGAAAGTTTTCTGTGAATGCACTGAATGCCAAACAGTAAAGTAGTTTTGACAGGCACAGTAAAACATAGATTCTGATTCTGAAACACCCAGATTACAGTGAAAGGGCTTTCTGGAATCACACACAGCCCAAGAGGAAAGCAATGTGTATCTGAGTATGAAACAGGAGGAGGGCTGGGGACTTCTCGGTTTGAGAAAGTGTGGTGTTAATGGAGAGGATAAAATATTTCTCTCAACTGACTCAATTTTAAATCATCTCATGGTCACTGGAGATAAAATACTGAATTTGCAACTATTTATTTTTTATTTCACTAGTCTCAATCAGGCATAGCTGTATGCCATTGTGGAATGAAATGTGTACCCTAAGAGATAAAAGATTAAAATATGAAGGAATAAAACATTTTCAGTTCCTGTTCAACTTATTAATACTTAAAATAAAAATAACCCCTTTTATTAAGATAGGAGCTAAATCAACATTATCAGACTAAACGTTCGTCTTGTTCAGTGGTTTGTGGGTTTGGTTTTGTTGTTTTTCTTTAAAAATATTTAGTCGTAGTTCATCTTAGCTCTGTATAAAATTCTAGGAACAGGAAAATAAATTATGACAATGAGGTAAATGTTATGCAATGACAGTACTGTTGTTTTACTGCAGTTTTTTTATCATAAACCACTGTAGGAACATAACTATATGATTTTTTTCTTCAGCTCTACCTGCCTCGGCTGTTGTTGGTCTTTAGTATCAGCTTAATCTTTCACTGTAGGAAGCAGTCTGACATCATAAATACAGTCAAGGGCACATCAGAGGAAAAAAGAAAAAAGCTGAGATTTGGATTCTTGCCAAGGTGAGACTATATGTACTGTTCAAGTGGAGATTTTGCAGAAAGGTAAGAGTTCATCTTTAGATTTGTAAGAATAAAAATTTCCTTTCCAGTTCTTCCACAGTTTTTGATGCCAAGTGACTGGAATTCCATCAGTTCTTCTGTCCCCAGAAGATTAGAAAAATAGGCCTGAAAGTGTGGTGAAATTTGGTTTTGAAATGTTAGCTTTGTTCTCATTATTTTCATGAATAAAAATAAGTCTGTGAAGAGACGTAACTTTAGTAAATTGTGAACTGTGTCAATGCATTTCTGTCCCAGCTTCTCAGGTGCCTTTTTTGAGTGAACAGTATTCACTTAGCACCTTCCCTCAGAGACAAGGGAACCTTGCATGAATGTGGTCTTGCAAAGTACAAACATGAAAATTGGTTCAATACACAAGAAAGACCTTCACATTAAAATGTCGAAAATAAAATACAATGGAAATTTATGAGTGTTCTCTAACAATGTTCTCCTTAGACATTGAGCCTTGAATCTTGCTGCTATTTTCATTTTACAAGACAGAAGTGGTGTACCCTCCTGAGAGCCCTTCTCCTTTTGAGTTTGAAGCTGAACCGCACAGCACTACTGTCATGGGGCTGACAGTCTGTGAAGCAGCACTGCAGAGAAGGACCTAGGGTCCTAGTGGACAACAAGCTGTCCATGAGCCAGCAATGCTCCCTCACAGTAAGGAAGGCCAACAGCCTCCTGTGCTGCTTTAGGCAGAGCATTGCTAGCAGGTCCAGGGAGGTGACCTATCTTCTCTACCCAGCACCTGAAATGCTGAGTACAGTTCTGGGCTCCCCAGTACAAGACAGACATGGACTTACTGGAGCAAAGTCCACTCAGGCTACAAAGATGATTAAGGGACTGGAGCATCTTTCCCATGAGGAGAGGCAAAGAGAGCTGTGACTCTTCATCTTGCAGAAGAGAAGGCTCAGGAGGATCCCATCCATGTGTATAAATGCCTCATGGGAGGGAATGAAGAAGAGGGAGTTAGACTCTTCTCAGCAGTGCCTACTGACAGGGCACAATTAAAACACATGAAACTCCATCTAAACAAAGGAAGACACCTTTTTACTGTGTGAGTGGCCAAACCCTGGCACAGACTTCCCAGAGATGTTGTGGTGTCTTCGTTCTTGGAGATACTCAAAATCCAGCTGGACGCAGTCCTGCGCAACGTGCTGTAGCTGACCTTGCTTGAGCAGGGGTTGGTTGGACTAGAACATGTCAAGAAGTCTCTTCTAGCCTCAATGATTCTGTGATTCTGTATTGGTAGAGCAAGTTATTAAGGAGTTTAAAGTGACGTGTGAGAGAGAGGATTTACTTAGCAGTCTTAGGGGATCGCTACCATATATCAGCAAAATTTTTCAACTACATTTTCTTCACTAATATCCACCTTTTGATCCTTATTTTCATTTCCCTATTTTGCTCTTAAAATAATTTTGTCTTTTTTTTTTAATCTTTTTTCCCCCATAGAATGAAGTGAAAGCAAGACATAACAACATATTTTTGAAACCCAAGTGTGCAAAAGCTATCTACTTTATTAGTCTTTCTTTGTTGACTTCTTTTCTTGATCAGTTTTCCCTCTCTTGATGATTAAAGTAATTTCAAAAGAAAATGTCAGATGACCATATGAGTTAATATTTTTTCTCCTGGACATGATATAAAACATTCTTCTCCTTATACTGTCTTTTCCTCATTTTTATCTGAATTGAGAGTAGAATCAGTTTAAGCAGCTGTTGTTTCTTTCCTTTTGCTAGCAGGGTCATCCTACCATTCTACCCCAAATTCTCAAAGCTCTCCTATATATTTCTGTTTTAGTAAATTCAGTCAAAGCCAAGTTTTGTCTCTCCCTCCTCCCCTGTCCCTCCATGAACAAATAGAAGGAGACATCTTCCACCCATTGGTTCAAAACTGTGTAACTTAATTCACTTACTTCAGCTTCGTGAAGACAATATATACAACTGACTGTCAGAGATGCTGTCGTGCCTGTTTTGACACTACACAACTAAGGCTGACACAACAAAAAATAAACAACATACAACAGGCTGATTTACCTTTCACTTAGTCACTCTATAACTGACACTGCTGAAAAGAAGTCAGAACTTCCTATTTATACAAGTTGTCCTTGTACACCTATTCAAATGAATAAGACTTGTGTCAAGATAAACTTTTGATTTCATGTATGTTAGCTTTCAGTGCTTCAGTGTGATTTTGTCCTGGCTAAGCAGCTCTACACCTCATTTTATGATGCGTTTCCTTGTTTGCTTCTGAGCAAAAATAGCTATGCTAAGGCATTCCTTTTTCGTTCCTTTTTCCCTGGCAGTGAGATGCTTTTGTAGTTAATATCTGCTAGCATGATCCTGCCTTTCGGTTCTGGCCTTTCTCTCCTTCCTGCCCACCCGGAACAGAAATCCCTCTCCTTTATGTGACTTGCTCTTCCAGGAAGGCTGATTGAAAGGGTAAGAATATTTGCCAGCTGCTTCATACACACTGAGCCAAAGCACAAGGTTAAGCTAATTTGAAGGCTACAGCGAGAAGGAACAAATCTGAGTGGTGTGACTTCAGGTTTTGTTCACATTCTGAAGGGAACAGAAAAAGCAGTAACACTGAGGAAAACAAAACACTTTACCTTCTCTTCCACAGTTTCTTATAATTGATCATTTCAATGATCAATTTCAATGAAAACAATGTAGTTAAGTATTTCTTATAACAGAAATTCAGCTTCTCATTGGAGACCCTTACTTGGGTTTATTTTAAGTCTGAGAGAAGATGGACATAAAAATTCTTTCTATACTTTCTTCAGCTTCTAACAATAAATAGTATTTCCCATTGCTCCAGTGTAGATGCAGTCTTAGCATCTGCAAAACATTTGGCATTGTCACCCATATAAAAAACCCCATACAACTTGACATTCTAGTAAATTATGCAGAACTTAGCAAGGTAAAACAACGTTGTATTTGCTTTGATTCTAATAAATTCCAACTGAAGGGTGTTAAATCCGTAGTGTCCTGCCTGTGTTGCCCATGCCATGTCTGGAAACATTTTTTTCATTCTTCTCTCTAACTTCTGCTTCTAACTGACCACCACCACGGTAGAGTAAATAAGAAAATTTGCCTTCCTGCCTCCCTGTTTTGGAGTCATGGGAGGAATCTGATCAGTTCATATTATTCACAACATGAAGCATCAAATGGTGAAATAAGACCAAGTAACATTTGCTGAACAACAGTTCATCATTTAAGGAGGTTTATGAGATCATAACAGCCTACAGTGCACCTACATTTACATATTTGTTACAGAATTTAAATGTTTTACCTTGTAGTGAAGGGAAAGACCTACATCCTGTGCTTCTTTCCAGTCCTGCAACCCTAATCTGGAGCTTGATGACATCACTGGAAGAATTCCCAGAGGCTTTAGCAGACCTGGATTCCAGCACATATGCCACAGAGCTTGTTTGACTTTGCTATGCAGCGAGCAGATAGCATTTTGTATGCAAATGTTATTGTACAGCCAAGGCTGTAAACATCACTTCATTTCTGTTTTCAATGCTTGGAACACAGGAGTCCTCAAAAAGACAATAACTTTTCATCCTTCCTATTTCTTCTTTTACTCAAAAAGAGAATTCCAGGAAAGGTAGGATATTATTTTGCCTGCCTTGGGTCATCCTTTTAATACTCCACCAAGGCAAAGAATCATTCTCCTTGGGTATCTCTCTTTTCATTATCAGTTCAAAGGTAAAGTGAGCATTACTTATTACTTAGCAGCAAGTCTAAATATTATATCTTTCCATTGTTGACATTATGCTGAAAGAGTATTTTCTACGCCAGTGACTGAGATTCACTGAATTTTATTTTGGTTAATGAAAAGCTCACCTGTGCTTTTACCTTTTGTTCTAGGTGCAAAAAATGTAAAGGGGCAGATGAGTTTTTGTGAATTAGCTGCAATCTTCTTACTTTTGTAGCCCAAAAGGATAATAACAACCCCCTCACCTGGCAATATTTTGCTTAATCCTTCTTAGTGAATTCACCAAGGAGCGGTAGAAGGAAAAAACCTCTGTAAGTGATGAGCTGAACAGTCAGTCTCATGGTAAAAATGCTTCCAAGTTACCAAACAATTCCCATTTTCCAAAAACAAGCAACAATCTCCTAAAGCAACTTCAACATGGTCTCGGAATATTTTTCTTGGATTATTAAAAGGAAATTAAAAATAGCTTGCAATCTCTTGTTTTTTAAATACAGCCTTCACAGACACTCTCTTTACATTTTTTTTCCATTTCTTTACATTTTTTCTCATTACCTTACTGAATCTGCCCCTACCCTATAAAAAGCATACAAAATGCTGTAAATATGATAGCAGACTTATGTGTAAAATCTTACCTGCTTCCCATTCATTAATTTTCCTCCTCCTTCAATGAGGTTGACCATGGAAATAAACAGGAGACTTTCTTTGGCTTAAGAGGACCACTGGAAATGTGCTTTACTTTGAAAGAACCTAACACTCATGAGAAGCAGACAGCTGGTGGGAGATGTGGATTTAAGAAGGCAGTAAATATATCACTGGGAATTAGAAGACTCTTGCTTCTTTGTCAGTTCCCTTCACAGCTTAATATTGTAGCCCTGTGCATTTAGAAAAATTAAACCCTTTCCACCTTTTGCTCACCTTTGCCTCTTTTTCCCACTTCCTACTTTTGTTTTCATTTCTAAAAGTACTCCAGATGTTTTTGTTTTGTTGTTAATTTTGCCACCTGGCTCAAGCTGGTAAATGTAATTATTAAATGAAGCAGACAGTAAGGCTAGGAAGGACAGAATTGGACTTTAAAAATTCTTTTATTATAGGTAGCTAGTTATGAGCTTTGCTTTTTTCACACGTGTTCTAAGTTCTATTCATATTTGAACTTCCTGTAAATGATGATGGTCTCCACCAAGCAATGTGCCTGTTAGTTATCTTCTGTTCCTCAGCTGAAAAGATCGATGCCTGCAAGTTACTGCTAGGGGGAAAAACACCCAATAAACCAGTGCAATAGTCAGAATATACAAATAATGATTTAATATCTGACCAAAACAAAACTGGATTAAAGCTTTAAGACAAAGACACCTTTCCTTCTCCAGGTCCTTGCTCAGCCCAGATCCAAAAGAAATGCACATCTCTTTTCTGATGGTGAATTTGTTAATACTGAAGTATCTGTGTCAATGCTATTGATAGCATCGAAACTGTTTTGTCTGTGCATGTGGCAAGTGCGCTCGTTATTACAGTTTTGTATTTTTTTTGTAACAAACATATTTCCAAAAGCAAAAAAAAAAAGAAAATTGCAGAAGCCTCTCAGTCTTTCACTTTTGTCAGAAATTTTGAATTTGATGCCTTGGAATTCTACAATGAGGGGAGAAACCAAACAGCTTAATTCTAGTCCACAGAAAAGAACGGAGATGAAACAAGAGCTCCACCTGGGCTCATGCAGTGGGAGACATGAACTCAGTCTGAACTTGTGGGCGAAAATCAACACAACGTTGATGGCAAATATTTGAAACATTCCATTCTTATTAAAATTTTCAAACTAGATATTTTGGAGCTATTCAGTCGATGGAAAAATTAGGTGTTCAGTTGTCACAGTTTCTTAGTACTCCCAAACAGCTCAGCATTCTCATAAATGTCATTGAAAATTTACAAAAAGAGTAATAATTATGTACTCTTAAATAAAACATAACTACTGAAAATAGATGACTCAGTCCTTCTTAGATTTGATGACAATTAAGTCTCCTACTCAAGAAAATCCATTTGAAATTAGAGCCCTGTGCTTATGGTCTTACGATGTGATTATTCTTCCTGTTTCTGTACTTTCAGGTGATGGAATCATACAAGGTCTGCTGCTCACAAGCCACCAGATTTTGATTAAACAGAAAGTATAAGCAGTTTGCATGTTATGGAGGAAACTGTAACACTATTTCAGTTGAAAAACTTAGACTTTGAGCTAGTAAAAATGCTGAAATGCCCTAGGAAATGTTTTTTAAAACTCCTCTTATGTCTCTGCCTGGGTTGTAACATTAAGTTTACAAGATCAGTAACCTGCCACCTGAATTAATAGCAGCAGAGTGAAGAGGGTTATAAATTTGTTTTGCCAGTTCTAGAGGTTTTTTCCTCCTTTCTGAATAGGTGTCAGATGATGGCAATATATTGATTATTTTCAAGCTTGTATATGCTTTAAAAATCAAATGCCACATTTGTATGCAATTCAGGTTGAGAAACTTGTAAGTCAGAAACCTGTAATTTTTTTTCCAATAGCAGTGTAATTCTTCCTTAAATCACCACCCTTAACAAGAGTAGCTACAAGTCTACTTAAAGCCAGGTGGTCCTTGGTGTCACTCACAGCCTTTCAGCCATGTTTGGGCCATTAGCTGGCACTAAATATATTAATATCTTGTTACACAGAACAGATCTGTTTGATTTAATCTTGCATTTTAATTTGAACAAAACCCTCTTTTAAGTCCACTAACTAGAAGGAGTCTATTTAGCATTGCTCCTCATTATCTTGCAGAATCTCTGATATTTCCAAGCCTATGAGATGCTTGATCAGGTCATACATGTAAGGCAACATCATGCTAAACTAGGTGAGATTGTGATCCTCCCGGGAAGGGCTGATTTACACTGTCAACACAGTGATTTACCATTGATTTGAATACAATTTCATGCAGGTCCATGATGATGCTAATTTCTGTTAGCACTGAGAAATCTAATCTGGCAAAAAATAAAAATAAAAGTCATACTTGTCCTTCCCTGTCCTAAATGTATTTGGCTGTACTGAGAAAGAGTAGAAGTGGTACATGCACTGCCAGAATGATGAAAAGTGTTTGTAACTTAATAATACATACAGCTACTGCAGCTATTACAGTATTTGCGAACACTGGAAGAACTCTGCCTATTCTATATTCAGCGTCTGAATAAAGAATAAAGAAATAGCATATGAACACATATTCTTGGATAATGTTGCTTGCATGTTCCTTCTGTTATTCCAGTGCCAACCTGTCTATAGCTGCTTTTTATACTAATTTGCACAGCAGTCTTTACTTCCCAGAAATCTGTTTCATCTGACCTGCAAGCCAAATTTCCTTTACAATTCAGGCATTAATAATATAAAGGCTTAAAGCCCTGTAGAGGACAAAAGCAAGTCAACACTTTCTCATCGATATTCTTACTAGTGGTTTCTTTAATGAAAAAAAAGTTAATAGAATTTTTTCCTTACTGTGGTATGAAATTTATAAGAAAATTTTAAAACTAATTAATATCAAACTTATCATTTAAAGATAATCAAAGAGGTACTTTTCACTAAACTACAACAAAGACATTTCTCAGCCCAGTGTGATCAAACTATTAAATATGAAAAATGTAGCACAATTTAATTTGATCTGTGTGGTCAAAATTTTTATTTTCACTACTCATCAAAATTGCTGATACTATAACAAGAGACTGCCTCATCTTTTAATGAATCAGTCATGGCAAAATTTTCTTTAGAATGTTTAAGCAATTAATTGACACATTTACTGAATGTTCTGTGGGCTAAAAAGAGAAGCCAGCAAATGAGAATGGCTTGAATGGAGAAAAACAGTAAGAAATACTCTTCTGCCAAGTACTGTTCCCTCTGCAGTAAGCCCTTGTGAGAGGACCTCGCCAGAATAAATATTTTTGCCAGATGAGGAATAGATTGAGTAATGATGCTGCTGAATCAGAGTTGTGCTGGGCTCAGTGCTCCAAAACAGAAATCCTCCCTCTCTCCCTTGACATTTTGTGTTTACCTCAGACTCTGAATGTTGTTGAATTCATGCCTTCCATGTTCAAACCCCCAGTTCAGAGCTTTCATTGAATGAAACAGCTGCCAATACCACTTACCTCTGAAGATGTTCAGTGTTTCAGGTGTATTGAAAAGCCTTTTTGTGGTGTTTTGCATGGACTATTGCAAGCATTTCTCTTAGCACTTCAGAGCCTAATCAGGAAAAAAATAAAAGGTGATGTTTGGCCTTCCTGCTTTTGAATGTACTTGACTATAAAGCTTTAAATAGTGCTCATGGTATGCCAAGAAATTTGAATTAGGTCTTTATATTTCATTCAAATAAGGTCTTTCAGAATTGTGCTTAATTTGCAAAATGGATACAGACTGTGATCAATGAAGCCAAACTCCAGCATTCTGTCACTTCCAGTTTAGAAAGTCCAGCAGACTCTGCAAAAAAACCAGCCCAAAACTGACTAGATTAATAATATAGAGCCATAATAATATTTTTGGAGTGATTATGAGGCTGATGATCAGTTTAACATGCAACTGCTAAATTTAAATGCCTCTGTGCATTTAAACCTTGCAAATCATTTGCTGTCATTATTGGAGGGACTGAGGTATTAGCAATGCCCTTCATATTCCCGGTTCTCTCCCTGCAACATACAGATTTGGTGGCTTCTATTGCTTTGGGGGTTTTTTGTGCAAAAGATTTACAGTGATTTTAGAGTGCTGCAAAGGGTTTTGTGGGCTTGTGATCCTTGAAGAGGAAACTTTTGGGATATAGACACTTTCCTATTTATGGAAATTAATCTATAGATGCTCCAAAGTGTTTCTTAACTGTTATCAGAGCAACTTGCCATGTTTGTTGTTCAGATTAAAAGACTAATAACTGTATCAGGTAAAGCAATAGGCAAGGAGATAAACACTAGGGAATTACTCATCATGTCAACTAACCTTTTCACATTCAGCCAAATTTGTTGTATTTTTTCATTTAGAGCAACACAGAAAGTGCGATAACTGGGAACTGTGAGGGATGACAATTTTGTAAATTATTCTGAAGCAGATCAGTAGCGGTTATTGTCTTCAGTAGTGGTGAACGTCTCACTCATGGTCCCATAATCACCGAAGGGATCACATCATGGTCTCCTTCACCCATGTCACTCACTAACCCATCTTCTCAGCAAACAGGTGCTGTGATGAGAATCTTCTAGAAGCTAACACTAATGAAGAATGATATTTTGACTTGGCATATGCCTAAAATCTCTGTTCTGGCTAACTAGTCTTCAGATATAGGTAGCATGAAAGGAAATGTGGCTTTTTGCTCCATTTTCTTTCAGGAAACATGAAGCCCAAGGAGGCAAAGAGGCAGAGCAGAGCAGCTGCTAACTCTGTGCCTGTTCCCAGGTCACAACATGCAGGATAGCCTGGAGAATTAAAGGCAGCAATTTACTATTAGAACAGGAGACCAGTAAATAACAAACTTCCATGGGCACGGAGGGAGAAATGTAATTCAAAAATGGTGTCTGACACACTCTGCCTCCAGGGTCTGATCTTAGTGCAGAGTAAGCATCACTCACTCAGCACTTCTCCAAAAATTGACAGATTCTCCCAAATGCTTACTTAAAACTAATAAAGTATAATGTTCTTAATTTCTTCTTATGTTTTCCTTAATGTTTTTTTAATGTGCAACATTACTGATAATAAACTGGGAGAATTCTTCTCATTTCATTAAAGGAAATACATTCTATTTTTTCTCTTCTAACACATTGGTTTTGTCTTGTGTCTAAGTTTATACGCAAACTCATTGAATCTGTCCATGACATCTCAACTTTGGAATGATTTGAAACAACCTGTCAGTTGAACAATTCCAAACAATTTTACACACTTCAGGGGTTCATAGGTTTCTACGCTCCATGAATGTTGCACAAAACTATTTATGCCAGCATTTAGCAATAATATGATGCTTGGCTCAGCAACTCTGTTTCAGTGGAGACCTTGTTTTCTGTAAGAACCATCTTGGTAGCCTCTGACTACACTCCTGATCAAGTACGTTATGTAGTGTGTTAATATTTCTATTATTACCACAGTACATCTTCAGATGATCTTTATATTTGCTTATATATGTATATAGACTTGCAGGTCCTGTTTAAATCCGTAGCAAATTGCCAAGAAAACTCCATTTGTATCTACTACAGAACATCTGTCTGTATTAATATTTTATTCAGTGGCTTTTCTAAACCACTTGTTCTATTTAAGAAAACAGAGAGTTGCACAAAAGAATTTGGGATACATTCTTGATGCAAAATGGTGGAAAAAAAATCTATGCATATTCAGAATTGTATAATTATTTTGACATTATCATCTATGGATAGATAAAGACTGTTGTAGGAATATATTGCTTGTTAACAGTTGTGACTAGGAAAAGTCACAAAAGTGAATGACAAAATTACAAGCTCTGTAGTTGCCGTGTGACTTTTATTTGACCTCTTGCTAACAGTCCTTAGCAATGTGGAGTATTTACTACAATCTTAATTCCATAAACAGTTCTTGGACATGACAAACTCAGCTAAAATGAGCTCCTTCTCTTTGATTCCTACATGATGTTAAACCACATTTCAGCTCCACTGCTCTCTTTAACAAGCTTCCTCTTGCAGCTCTTGTTCTCCTGAGCAATGATTACTTGCCTTTGGTAAGGAAGATCTGGGAAATCTCCCGTTAAAGGCTGCACTGAGACAGATCTTCTGCGTGCATAAATCAGACTAATTCCACCAAGGCAGTGAAGCTACATGGGTTTGCACACCTGCAAAATCCTGCCCTGTAAATCTGTAGGGCCTGACATTTCAAGGACCTCTGTACTCAATCTCTAGGACTCATCTACTGCTGGAAGTTGAGAGCTTTGCTGGAGTAAAGCCAGACTGCTCCTTAGGAGCAAGAACCCACATATATTTCCAATTAATCCATGACTCCTGCCTCTATCCAGAATGTTAAAATAAAATAAATAGTGCAATAAAATTTGTGTGTAAGTCTCTGAAATCTCTGTGGTTGTTAAAAGAATAAGGTAATGGTGAACTTGTTCCATCATTGCACTGGTTGTACATTTCATATCAATTATGTATTATCAATGTTCAATTTTTAAAAAAAATTATTTTATTGTAGTCTAAGATGTTGAAGGAAAGGGCAGATCTAAGAGAAATAAGAACACTGTTGCAAAGTGCTAACATTTTTTACAGACGCCTCCTCTGCCAAGTGTTCATGGATGCTCCCCTCCATTTGATTTGTTTTGAACATAGAATTTATTATCAGCTACTAGCTTTTAGATGCTAAGAATGATCTTTGAAAAAAAAAAGCAGCACCTGTAAAGGAACTGAATAGATACATTTTGTTGATTTTTTTTTTCTCAGAGCGCAAGTCACTTTTTCTTTGGCTTGTCTGTTAGTACCCAAAATATTTCCTTTAATTCAGTCATAACTAATAAAGTTTAAAGGATTGGTTTCAGGGTATTCTTTGGTTCACATTGGCATTTCCAGAAAGGAAATCATGCATTATTTTCTTCTGACACAGTTATAGTAATATACAACTGTACTCTCAGCCAGTAAATCACAAAACAGTGTTCTTCTAAAGGCCACCAGTTTAACATTACTCAAGAGCTTTGGTTCCTAACTGTTTGGCTGAGGTCCATGAGTGACATTTTTGTGTACACATCTGCACCTTTGCACGCACCTCATTAACAAAGTAGGCATTAGAATATGCCAAGCAATGCTCCAGACTGCATATAAAAGCCAGAGGTGGGATCTAACACTGAGTCTGCACCATTTTCCAGCTCAGTGTCCTGCCCTATAGCATCAGAAGAGCTGCACCTGGAAAAAGCGCTATGATACCACCTCTTCTGCCTCCCAGCCTTGGCGGCATTGCTCCTTTCATCTAGAAAAAAAGGACTAGCAAAGTTAACTACTCTCACCATCATATTATCTGGGACTGCTCGCATCACTCATAGGCCTGCACAGTATTTTAAGATAAAGAAGCCATTTTATAGGCTAAATCCTGTTGCTTGTAGGCTAAATTGCATGCCTTTATTGCAAGTGCATGAAGAAAAACATTCAATAATAAAAAAAATAGACAAAAGCCAGTAAGAGAAAAAAAGTCTGAATTTATAACCAGATCTCGAATGAAGTCTCCAGAGAAAATTTCCTGCAAATTCATGTGCAGATTTCACTTTGTTTTCTGATGCATCTCTGCAATGACTTTCTCACTGAGAGTCATATTTTTTAATGGTTGCTACTTTGCTGACTCTTAAAAAAATTTTAATCTATGGATCATATGAACCATAAAGCAGTAAGTGGGTGGAGTATTACCAACCACACAGCCTATATATTGCTTCAGGCCTGAAATATCGCCTCATTTGAGGCCAGCATGATATACCAAAAATGATGCCTGAAGAAGAATGAAAAATTACAGAACTGAATATAACATAGGTCTTTCACAAGAATTATTGGACAAGAGGTTCCAAAAACAAAAGGAAACCTGATAATTGTTAGACATGAGACAAACTTAATTTTCCATTAAAAATGTCATCATAAACTGACATGTTCTGCAGACACTATGTTTTTTCCTAAAATATCTTAAATCAAAAGCCCCATTTCAATTACTTTTAGACTTTTTTTTTTTTTTTTTAATGTCCAGAACTGCAAATTCCTATTGAATGTTTTCTGTAAGTGTTTGCCCAAACACCTGCACTGTCCTGGCTAACCAAGGAGGTCCCAGTTGACAGGAGGTTAGCAATTGTGACTCCCATCTACAAGAAGGGCTGCAAGGAGGATCCAGGGAACTGCAGGTCTGTCTGTCTGGCCTCTGTTTCTGGGGATGTTATGGAACAGATCATCATAAGTGCCATCACACACCACGTACAGGACAACTAGGTGGTCAGGTCCAGCCAGCATGAGTTTATGAAAGGCAGGTCCTGCTTGACAAACCTGATCTCCTTCTATGACAAGGTGACCCGCTTAGTGGATGAAGGAAAAGGCTGTGGTTGTTGTCTACCTGGACTTTAGTAAAGCCTTTGACACCATTTCCCACAGCATTCTCCTGAGAAACTGGCTGCTCATGGCTTGGATGGGGGTACACTTCACTGGGTAAAGAAATGGCTGGGGGACCGGGCCCAAAGCGTTGTGGTAAATAGAGTTAAACCCACTTGGTGGCCGGTCACAAGTGTTGTTCCCCAGGGATCAGTATTGGGGCCAGATCTGTCTAATATCTTTATCAATAGCCTGAACAGGGGATCAAGTGCCCCCTCAGTAAGTTTGCAGATGACACCAAGTTGGGCATGTCGATCTGCTTGAGAGTAGGAAGGCTATACAGAGGGATCTGGACAGGCTGCATCAATGGGCTGAGGCCAATGGTATGAGGTTCAACAAGGCCAAGTGCCGGATCCTGGGCTTGGGTCACAACAACCCCATGGAACATTACAGGCTGGGGGAACAGCAGCTGGAAAGCTGCCTGGTGGAAAAGGACCTGGGCGTATTGGTCAACTGCTGGCTGAATATGAGCCAGCAGTGTGACCAGGTGGCCAAGAAGGCCAACAGCATCCTGGCTTGTATCAGGAATAGCGTGGCAAGCAGAACTAAGGAAGTGATCATCCCCCTGTACTCAGCACCAGTGAGGGGCCACCTCAAATGTGTTCAGTTTTGGGCCCTTCACTAAAAGAAAAACAGTGAGGTGCTGGACCATGTCCAGATAAGGGCAATGAGGCTGGTGAGGCATCTAGAGCACAAGCCTTATGAGGAGATACTGAGGAAACGAGGGTTGTTAGCCTGGAAAAAGGGCAGCTGAGGGGAGATCTTATCACTTGCTACAACTACCTGAAAAAAGCTTGTAGTGAGGTGAGTGTTGGTCTCTTCTCCCAGGTAACGAGTGATAGGATGAAAGGAAATGGCCCCCTTGCACCGGGGGAGGTTTAGATTGGATATTAGGAAAAATTTCTTCACAGAAAGGGTTGTCAAGCACTGGAACAGGCTGCCCAGGGAAGTGGTTGAGTCACCATCCCTGCAGGTATTTAAAAGACATGTAGACGTGGCCCTTGGGGATGCAGTTTAGTGGTGGACTTGGTAGTGCTAGGTTTATAGGTGGACTCGATGATCTTAGGGGTTTTTTCCACACACGTCACTTCAGCCTTATCAACAACAAAGGAAGAAAAATTAAATTATTTTAATTGACAACAAAGCAAAACTTTACTGATCTTTACTTTCAGTATTGTGGAATGGAAGTCAGTAAAGTCAGTAGGTTTTGGTCTCTGTGATCTCAGCAGCTAAAGGCAAGCACCCGCATCAATTGTGTATATTCAGGACAGGATGAAATCTAACTGTTAGCATGACAAAAGAACAGGGTTTTGGAGAGCTCATCACTAACTTGAACCTGAAGCAGGGTAACAAGTAGTGATTAATGACCAAAAGCAAAACACGTTTTTTGTTTCAGTCTTTTTTAATAGACGGATGTCCACTTCATACGAACCATCTGCATAACTGGCACTGATGGAGATCCCTGGTGGCACTTCCAACAGAGAGGTCGGTGTTTTCCATGGACATAGAGGATTGAACAAATATGCCTAATCATGATAGTTACTATACTTTTATGATAAAGAGTTGTATTTATAACAATATATGCCCAGTCCTACAGCCAACACAATACTTTTCAGTTCTATGAAGCCTACTGCTGTCAATGCTGCTTCCCGAAGGCAGAGTGCAGCAGTCATGCGAGCACAGAATAAGTACCATTTTTCATTCTAACAAAGAAAAGGATTTTGTCATACAGAAAGAAGTCATAGGAATTTGCACTGAAAACTCAATACAATAGTACCAGTCAAATGGAATTAGCTGTTCGTTACACAAGTGTGTTTGGAAAGCAAGGTAGTATTGATACTATTTCCTTGCAATACCTGCAGAAACCGTGATTGATTCTCTGTAGCTTCTCCGCCTGATCTGACCTGTCCCTACCATCAGCAGAGATCTAATACTTGCTTACCAGCAACATATTCATTCATTGGGTTATTCCAAGAAATAACCTCAATCATTTTTCTTTTCTCACTAATTTTAATGTCTGCTTGAAAACACAATTATTATCACTGGTGTAAACCATAATCTCATGATACTCCAACAATGAGAAAAGGTTTGGCATTGTACTTTCACATTCCACTTATGATGAAAATGTTATCAGTATTGTCATCATAGCCCAAATGAGATTTGTCAGTAAAGTGTGCACACTTTATTGCCTGATCTTCTGCAGCAGTAGAACAGTTACAGTATTTTATGGAGGAGTTAAATAATTTTTATCTTCTTATTTTATATAGCAACCATAAAAGCTGAAAAAATAAAATTAAAAAAGAAGACTGAAAATTGCGGTGAAAGAACAGTTCATATTCATCCCTAAAATTTCTTAGGGTATTCTAAAACTTGGACTTTACTGGTAAATGCATCATTTGCTCATGTTCTTTCCATGGTTATATTATTGTGCATGTGATAATGTATACAGAATCTTCATCAGTCCTACTTTTCTACGTGAGTCATTTTTCCTCTGATTTGCTTGTCAGTACAATTTTCAGTCCTGTGAGGTTTTTTTAAGCAGAAGCAGAACAGTGCCGTTTCACGTGGACATTATTTTATTCACGGAGCTTTTTTTCATTCTTCATAGTTTTTACTTTCAGGTAACCTTCCAAGTCTAGCAAAGTTATTCAACAGAACTCAGGTCTGAAGTAGTTTAATGACAGACTGATCAGCTGAACATGCAGCAGTGGTTGGCATATAAGTCTGAAGAAATTGTCAGGATTCATTAATAAAAAGGAGAAGATCATTTATAATACATCAGACACCGGCCAGCAGGAATGGAATATGGAGGGTTTTTTTGTTTTATTTTTTGTGAAATGCAATAGTGAAAGCCAAGTGTTCTTCTCTTAAACAGGAATTCATTTTGGTTAGTCTTTCCTTATTGGCAGTCTAACATCAATTTTACCCAGATTGTTAATGAAATTGTGAATAAATCCCACATAATGCATATCTGTAAAATATCATCTTGAAGAGAATGAGCAAGAAATACCATACAATAATTTGATGTTTCTGGTAATAGGGTCTTACTGTTAAGTACATATTGGAATACACAAAAAATAACCAGAAGCCTGCAGAGCTTGTTTTCTAATCCTCAGACCACAAGCAGCAGCCTGTAGTTGCTGTACATCAGTTGCACAAAGGATTAATTTAACTTAGAACACAAAGTCCACATTAGCTTGATGCTGTGCAAATGTAATAAGTTATTAAGCTATGGGGAGTTGGAGAGTGGAATAGCTCTGTTTTGGTGCTGCTGCTTCATCTGGTGTTAATAACTTCAGGTCTCACCAGGACATCGATAGGAACATTGGATCCTCACCCACCAGGTCAGGGAGGGCAGATTCTTAGAATATTATAACTGCCTCACCTCTTCATAAGAAAGGCAACGTTGCTATTGCTATTCTAGCCCTAAACTCTGCCAAATAAAACAGAATCTTCAAACCACTAAAGAGATGACCCAGGCTACTTTTTCTGTACACAGCATGCTCACCTGAAATAATTTACTTCTTTTGGACTGCCAGTGTGAACATCCAGGACTATAACACTGCCTTAACTAACCAGTTCCTAATTTCCAGCTAGCATGAACTGTAATAGCCAAAATTATGACCACTCCTACACAGTGCTCTCCAGCTCCAGTGTAAGAAGTAGTTAAAATAAAGCACTTTTCAATCACTTCCTCACCAGCCTGAATACTGAGAAAGGTTGTACAGCTGCTGGTACTTGGCTGAACCCATGTTTTCAGTAATTCAAACTATAATTAGAATCTAAACATTAACTTCAGACCAATATTAAATATTAACCTATCCCTAAGGTACTTCATATTCATGCATCATGTAGCATCATGCACCTTCCTATTTTTAGCCTTTAAAAACCTAATTCAGCTGTTCAAGATGGTAATAGATTTTTATTATCACATTAATCTGAAAACAAGGATAATAAAGTCAAAACTAAATCTTTAAGTGATTAATTTGACAAATTAATGGAACTGAGAGCTTATGACATTTGTAGTCGGTGAGAAAATCCTGGCATGCCAAGACATCATGACCATGGAAGAGTTTGATGGATCAAAAATAAAATCTATTTCCTTCTCACCATTAAAACAAAAGAAACAAGTTTCTGTTCTAGTGATTAGGATCTACAAGTGAATATATAGTTCATGAGAGGTATGTGTGTATAGCGTACTGTGATGGGTTAACCTTGTGTAACAGCCAAATGCCCACTCGGCCACTTATTCACTCCCGCTCTTCAGCAGGATGGAAGGAGAAAACAACATGAAAAAGCTTGTGGGTTGAGATAAATACAGGGAGATCACTTATCAATTACTGTCTTGCGCCAAACAGACTCAACTTGGGGAAAATTAGATTCAATTGATTTCAAATTAAAATAGATTCAGATAGCTGTGAAAAAAAAAAAAGCAGACATTAAAAACATACATTTTCTCCCCCCCTTTCCCAGGTTCAAGTTCCCTCCTACACTCCTAACTCCTCTAGCATAACTCAAAAGGCCCATGGGGAATGAAGGATTATGGTCAGTACATGACAGTTTCTCGGTGTCACACCTTCCTCTTCATACTTTTCCCCTGCTCCAGCATGGGTTCTTCACGGACTGCAGTTCCTTCAGGAAATACCCAACTGCTGCAGGATAGGGGTCCTCCACAGGCTGCTGTGTGGATATTTGATTCACAAGGGAGCATCTCCACCTACTCATCTGACCCTAGTGTTCTCTCTACTTTATCTCATTCTCTCTCTCCTTTTTCCCTTCTTCTTCTTCCCTCTTCTCTGCCTGCCTGATGTTTTCTGATCTTTCTTAAATATGTTTTTGGAGAGGTGTTACTAGCTTGGCTAGTGGCTCAGCTATGTCCTGTAGCAGGCCTGTTGGAGCCAACTGGAATGACTGTTTGGCACAGGGCAGCCGCCGACCTCTTCCCACAGACGCCACCTCCACAGCCTACACACAGTACATATATGCAAACACACTTATGTTTGCCGATGTGTAGCATTTCAGAGTGTGTTGCAGTTCACTTTGAAACCTGTTCCAAAATTTGCATGTTCAAAAGCAGAAAAAAGGTGGGGTTTCTCCCAAATATCTATCCCATTGTTAAAATTATACAGGTAAATTGAGCTTGCTAGCTCCTAAAATCTGCTATTTCTCTACCTGCATTTACCAGAGCTCTCTGCAGGCCCTGTCCTGTTACCCGCAGAAATGGAACAGCTGGCTGAGCAAGGGCTGCCACGGTTTCGCTGCCTGTGGATTTTTTCTTCTTTCAGAGTCCTTTGATCTGGGAGTCTGCTTTCATTGATATGATGCACAAGGGCGCTCCCTATAGATTACTATCAGGTTTTTTATGCAGATGGTAGCCGAGGAATTAAATACAACTTACCCTCCGAAAATAAATCTGCACTGTACTGGAAATCTAGACTGGACTGGTACAGGATGGTTGCAAGATTCATCTGGTGCAGCAACACCTTCATCTTACTCCTGCCACTTCCAGCAGCGCCAAGCGAGTAAGCAGGTTGTAAAGTGGCAGAGGACTTTAAATAGGGGATGCAGCCATAACATGGAGGGGGATGCATGCCAAAACAACATTGATAACATAACAAAGCCAGCCTTTAACAATTAATCAAGATACTACACTTTCTGGGGTAGGTTTCAAAACTCTTGTTTCAGCTTCTCTCCTTGATGTTACTATCTCATGCTTCTATTATCCTTTCCTTTTGCAGATTACTACAGCCTTTTATAAATGGGCCAGGCTAGGAAACAACAATGAAAAGATTCTTTTCTAATTCACACAAAACTTGATATCTTTCCTGTAAGTAGATCAATTTGTAGGAGAGATCTCTAGGTCATCTACATCCACTTCTAACAATGCGAAAAACAACTGCATGCCCTTTTCCATCTGAATAACTGTATTCCATCAGTATGTAGTTTTTATAAAGAGTTATGTTCATGAGGTATCAGATTAGAGGATTTATTCTATAGCTGAGGTTCATTCTTTATAATTCTGAAAGTGTGATTCTTCCGTGAAAGGGTTTTTAGTTTCTAGGCCACGTCCCTTAAAACTAATCACCGCTGTGCTGATGGATATAGGGGAGCTATGCCAGGGAGGCTGAAAGGGAGAATAATCTGAGAACCACCAAGAACATTCTTAAAAACATTTTTACAGCATGTGCAACTGAGGGCTTTTTCAGTACTCTCTGTCAGCCTGGGCCAGTCCATTCATCCCAAACCCACAGGAAAGAATTAGATGACTTACTACACCACCATGTGTTTTTTCCACATCCTTTCTGACACTTTGTGTATTTACAGCTATGGAGGAATTGTGTATTTCTGTGTACTGTGTTTATATGCATTCATGCACTTACTTTCTGTTCTTTAAGGTCAGACAAAAACCAAGAACCTTACACTGAAGGTTCATATTAATCCATCCTTTTAAAAGCATTATTGGAGATCAAAAGAGAACAGGAAATATTTGGCATATTTGTTAGACCATCTGAAAGTCTAATGAAAAAGAAAATTATTATCAAACTGTCAAGAGGAATTATTTCTTATATTTTTAAAGAGTATTTTATATTTTTCATGGTTTGATTTTAAAATATGCTTTTAATAAGAAGCTTTGAGATTCCTTATTGTTTTAGTAATCTGGCTGGTTTTAACTGACATGTTTTATCTTTCTGCTGATAGGTAGTACCAAGGAGTGATTATTTTGGCTAGATTAAGACACAAAGTTAAATACTGAAGATAAGCCTTCAAGCCCCTGGCATTACCGCTAGAAGAATCACTTTTGTAAATCACTAACTGCCTGTAAGTGGTTATTCTAGCTCCTTCACAGATACTCATATTCACACATGGCATTAACTTTGCAATCCAAATCTAAATTCAAGATGATTATGTGAAGTATGATTAATTTTTAATGCAACAACAAAGCAGAAAATGTAGGGGAAAAAGTAGAGCATGTAGCTCAGCCGAACACTTTGAATTATCATCTTTAAAAGAAAGGAAATCCTGAAATGTTTGCAGTGCAAAAGGGGCACTTGTCATAGCATTTTTAGAACAACAATTTTGATGGAAAGTGTTTTTAAAAAGAAAGGCAAAAGGGACTTTAGTTGTTGAGGGGTATTGATACCAATGTATGAAGGAACTTCTTTTAACAGGTGCTCCTATAGCAAGGAGATACCTCCTTTCCTGTTACATTTCTAAATGATCCTATCATCACTGTATCTGAGGGATGGGTTTCGGTTCTTTGTTTTGGTTTGGTTTTTAATCTGTCCATATTAAGAGACAGTAGCAGCATAGTTTGGGCTGATATGAGTAGTAAAGATTCACAGACAGAACTAAGTCCATCTGGTAGACAAACAGGATAACTTTCTGAGCATAGAGACTCTTCTTTATGTCAGAAATTATAGCAGTATATTTTACCCATCTTCTGTTTCAGACCTGAAAAAGAGCTTTTGTGCTCCAAGACTTGGTCTATTTTTCTACCCATCTTCTTTGGACTAAGAAAATTTAATTACCTTTCCATTCAAACTGTTACTTGTGAAGAAGACTGGTTTTCTTTTTCAGTGTGTATTTCACAATGTATTTTTTCCTTCTGCATAAATTAATACAATAGACTCTCTGGGTTTACAACTACAGAGTATTCGTATATGTACTAGTGTGTTAGACCTTGACCTCATTTAATCTGATCTAAGTCCAAAACAAAATTTATCTGAGTTTTCAAGGAGTTTATTTGATGAAATGTACAGAAATCTGCCTCAAACAGACAGGAACAGAAACCCACTAAACAATACTTTCTCTGAAATTTCAGCATCATTTAAGTTTTCTTATTGTAGCTCATCTAGAATAGGCAAATATATGTGGTTTTCTCCTTTGCGGAATTTAAAATAGAAAACATGGAAATAATCAGGGTGAATTACAGACTGGCACAGGCTCAGCAGGCTGAGATATTGTCAATGTAAGGACTACTTAGTGCGCAGTGGACCAGTGAAGACTAACCCTAGCAGTAAATCCAATCCCACACCTTACGTGCATGGAAAAAGCAACAGACAATGAGAAAATGTTCCTCGTCAAGTAGTAGAAAAGGACAATGCATCAGCCGGCCTGTTCAGTGCTCCTGCAATTGCTGTTTTGCTTTGCCATCCTTGGCAGGGCTTTTTGCTGTGATGCATTCATGTGAAGCTGGAAGCAGGGATCTGTGTCTGGGTGGGTGGGAACAGCCCCCCCCACTTCCCCCTGCCCCACAGTCCCCTACGGGTGCAGAAAGTATTGATTTGCTTGTATGTCTCTCCTCACGAAGTATAAAAAAAGTTAACGTAAGTATTGTGGACAGTGTACACGAAGGGCTGGATTTAGAGAGTGTGAATAGGAATACATGCCAAGTGCCTCCGCACAGCCAGGTTCATGCCGTGCTCATGGCATAGCACAGCTAGACTTCATTAATCCAGAAGACAGGGATCGTTTAGGAATGGAAATGGCTCAGTTCTTCCTTATGACATCCACTTGGTACCTTGTCAAAGCAACAGCTATAAAGCTACGAGTCTTTTACTTGTCTTTTTAAAGTACTGCAGTGTGGGATGTCCATCCAATTGTAGATTTGAGCCTATATTTAGGCTCTATTACATGAAAGCAAGCCAGATTTTAGGCTTCCTCTAAAGGAAGGAAGGATCTATTCTGTGTATTATCCAGATATATTTTATAAGGCTTGATTAGTGTATAAGTAATCTTGTAAGTGGGTTTTATTTGGATAATGATGCCTCTTATGATGCCTCAGTACTGAGTCCTGACTAGATCCCTCTTTTTATGACTGTTTTTTTGCACATAAACCCTAAGTTATTACTTCTGTCCTTTTGTAGGTCTGCACATTTTGCTAGTGCTGAAACCTTTGTATTCCTTGCTTTTTTCACACCTGAAGAAAGACTTTATCCATTCTTTGAATCAGTGCTTCTCATACAACCACTGTATGTCTTCCAGTGCAGAAAAGCATCAGGCATATAGTTATGTATGATTGTTCAGAAACATGGATTCGATGGGCTAAAATCTGAAGTATTTTATCAATATAAATTCTGAAGAAAGTCCAGCTCTTATGGAGACTATTTCCTCTCATTTCATTATGTGAAGGAGACCACGACGCATTTGGTCTGTACTTTTATAAAGTTATGTTATGTATGCAGTAAATATTTTCAGAAATTTTACATTATGAAGGAGGTCAGATCTTCTCTTTAGACCATGAATAAATCCAAAATAAATCAAGATGAAAATAGATTATTAGGTCATTTTTACCTCTTCTTTGGAAATTTTCAAAGAGTATGCTGTGCTGATTTACAATTTCAGCTTTCTTTGTACATCTGAACTTCAGGTGAAAGTGACTCCAAGGAGGTTGTATATGGAAAGAATTCTCCATGTGTTCCTTAACCAAGGCAAAATGAGATTTCCAGCCCAATTTTCCACAGTGGTTTAGGCCCATTTGGATGTAATTAACACACTCCTAATGCCTTAGATGTAAATGTAAGCTTCCATCGTAATTTCAAGTGGTGCCATCTCTCTTTTGTCTTGATTCGTGAGCGTGAACATGAGTGGGCTTCAAATCAAAGAGGAAAGACACTTCCTGGAAGCTGACCAGATGACCAAAACAGGAGATCTAGCATGTTGAAGCAACATAAGAAACAAAATAAACTTCTTATGTTATGTTGTAAAAGAAATTTCTATCTCCTGATCATTCCAGAGCAAAGTCAGCTCATTCAGCTTGACTACACACTCCTGGCACAGCCTTAATCTCTTTGGCTCCTGCAATAAATTCATTCTCAGGACCGCTATCTTATAAACATAAAATCCATCCTTTTTGTCTTTTTCTTGGAAACAAGGTTTACATCCATCTGATTTTATATTTTAAATATCACAGGTTTTGTAACCTATCTGTAACTTTGCTACTTATTTTCCAAAACATATGTGGCTGCATATGTTATGTGTGCAACAGAGAATGGTACGCATTCAGGATCCAGACTTGCCCAAACACTCTGTGCCACCACGACAGCAACTATTCTGTAGTGTGTTAGCATTCAACTATGCCTGCATGTTAACATGTAAGAAGTACTGCTCCATCTATACCACGCTTTATACATGTCCTTTTAATTCTATTGTCCATACTATTTCAGATGCCAATGAAGAGAGACTCAGTAGAAAGAAATTGAGTTATGAATGGGAGACAAAGAAAGATGGATAGACAGACTCCAGTCTTAAATCTTACATATTGTTGACCAGCCTTAAGGTGAGCAAGAAATAATCTATGAATGGCTTTCAATGCTATCTTCTCTTGATTTATAAAAATAAATAAATAATTAAATTTCATACTTTACCACAGATTAAAAGTTAAGAGTTTTAGATTGTCAGTCAATTTATATTCTTTATTTGAATTTTTGTTCCATTTTGACCTTTTTTGCTTCAGACTGTTCTTTGTACACTACCAGTGACTTCTTGCACCAAAGAAAATTCTGTTTCAATCAGAGCTATTCTGCTATAGAAAAATGTTAAAATAGGAAAACTGTGGGAAATAAATCCACCTTTTTTTTTCAGAAGCATAGTGTCAGAATAAAAATTATAGAAAATTCTTAAGAATCTTTCTTTATCTTATAATTTTTTTATCTGACCAGTTCCTAGTAGTCGTCTTCAAGGAATATATTATCTTACAATGTTATTTTCATGACATTAAATTACAATTCATAGAATCACAGAATAGTACCTACAGAATATCTGATAAAAAAAAAACTAGATTCTTTAATTTGATATTGCATGTTGCCTAAGGCTGTAAATAAACCTGATCTGTACTATTGAAGTGAATCCATGTGACAAGAATAAGTTCACAAAACATTATAGTATTGCAAATGCTTCCTTAACAGCTCTAGGATGTGTGTGATACAAATATACAAAACATAGTAACAGTTAGAAATCTGGAAGTAGTAAAAATATTTTTTGCTGCGATGATAATTGGAACAGGTTGCCCAGAAAGGCTGTCCAACCTTCACTCTTGGAGGGTTGCCCTGAACAATGTGGTCTAAATTCAATATTGACATTGCCATGAGCAGCAGGTTAGACAAGAGACCCCCCGGAGGTTCCTTCCCATATGAATTATTCTACAATTTTAAGTAGCCGAAAATATTAAAAATGGATTATGTTAGGATGTCCTAGGTACAATTCTGTCTATAAAACTGACATCGACAACTTTGTTATCTCTTCTGTAATGCATGACAGATTTGGGATGTCCAGTAATTAAATCAAATAGTTGAAGTATGGGGTTTTTTTCTAAACAGCCTCCAAGGAAACCTAATTTGAAGAATTTCAGAGGAGGTTAATACAGTTGAAAATGGAATGTTGTGTGGGTCTATCCTTAGATCGTTTTTTCTCCTAACCATTTTTATGACACAGAAAGAGTGCTCACCATCATATTTAATACCAAAAGCAGATGATCCAGTAATCCTTTAGCCACCAAGGATAAGTCTCTTCCCCAAACCGTAAGTGTTAGTAGGGAAAAATGCCTTCTCATTGAAGTAATTTAAAAAAAAAAAAAAAAAAGACTTTGCCAAATATAACATATATTAAGACCTTCCCTCATGGTATTTGCTGCTCTCAGGTGGCCATGACTCTGAAAGCAGATGTGGAAACATTTTGGAGGTATTCAGTACTGAGAGACCTTAAGAGACAAAAGGATGAATTTTGTATTAAAAGATAAAATTATTTTTGCAAGACTACTTAAATTTTTTTCATGGAAACTAGGAATGGCAGGACAAAACAGATTGCAAGCAAGACAGCAGTAAGAAATGCAAGCTAAGAAACTCAGAATTGAACATCATTATATATGCTTTGGAAGTTATTGGTTAAAGACCATTCATCAAAATCTTTTATCAAAACAAGATTTTTTGTTTAAATAAATACCTTTTCAACCAGCAAAGATCATAAGATCCTCCCTTTCTCCTATTGGTGAACAGGAAGATAAAAATTATGAGAATTGATAAGCCACTCCACAATTTAATCAAGTTCCAGTAGAAAATAAGGAGTATAAAAATAAGAAAGGAGAAAAAGAAATATTGAAAAAGAAAAAAATCACACTTAATGACACCCTTCTCTCTCATTTGATATTCAGCTACAATCGCTAGTTGCAAAAATTCAGACTGCAGTCTGGTTGCATTAAGAAAGAACCAGTAACCAATTCTTTGTGGGGAAGAAGAATGGGTCTGACAGGTTGCCTGGCCAAATTAAAAAAAAAAAGAAAGAAACCTACACACACACATAAAAAACTAAACCAAACAAAAACTCACCACAACAGAACCCCACAGGGAGTAAAAAGGGGAGGAAAATAGAAGGAATGGCTGTATTGTCAGTCTTACTTCACTTTGTAATATCAAAGAAGCACTTCTCTACATCTTCTGTAGCCACTTCACTTGTGCTCTCGGAGACCAGACAGTTACAACAGGCTCAGAAATGCAGCAGCCGCCTCATGACAGCACAGTGCTGCGACAGTGATCATTTATTTCCGACAGGTGACTGCAAAAATCCATTATTACTGGGTGCAAATGTTTTTCTTATTGAAGGATAAGAGCACATATTTAACTCTATGCAAAATACAGCAGATTTACAATAGGAATGCTAATTCACTCAAGAGTGCAATTCTTCAGGACTAGAAAAAACAGTGGAAAAATATCAGCAAATTAAAGTGTCATTAAAAATCCAAATTCTTCTTTTGTTTGCTTGCAAGCACTGGATAGGGCAGGCAACAAACCAGTGACATTAGGAAATCCAGGGGCCGTGGTAGCCTCTATTATGCTCAGGTGCCCTGTCCCATGGGGTGGCTCCTTGGGGTGCATCTCCCCATGCTCTGAGCAAGGCTCACCACCCCCAACACTGCCCCTGCACACGGGGTAAAGTGCACTGTTGTTGAGCCGTGGCCTGTTATTTCCTCTCAGGTGTGACCTTTCCATCTTAACTTGCTGCTGTGATAGACCCCAATTACCCTCCTTACTCCAAGGTTGTCTTTTGCCCTAATGTACGTCAGGAAAAGTCAGTCTGTACCTATTAAGCAAAAGAGAATCAGTTGCCTGAGGCATTTTCAGATAAGTTCCCCGTGTTTATTTCCTGTCTCAGAATGACTTAACTTCTTAATTGATGGAGTAGATGTAGTTCAATTATGAAGTGAAATAAAATTAGTTCTTTCAAAGTGTGTGGTTTTGCATCCAAGGTAAATCACAACATCGCAAAACACTCTAAAAATTATTAAGGTCTTTGAGATCATCTGTACCCTGACTTGGAAAGAAGTATTTGAGAGCACTGCTGTAGATGCACTTCATTTGATATATTTTGGTATGTATTGCTATTGTGCATACAATATATTAGGTGAGTGCCTACATACCTGCTAGATACACCAGAATGATTTCAACTGAATATATAAATATATAGAGATTCATCTTTGTCTGAAACTAAGATTATTGTGAAATATTAAACATCTTAATAGAAATAAGATGCCTCAATATTCTCAGCTGGCATCATTCTAAAAAGATATTAACATTTATCTGAAAATATCTAACTAGCTAAGTATGCTGTCATTGTAAGGATGTTCAGGATGTTCCACTATACTGGAGTACATAGTTGTCATTACATCCCCCAAAGGGCATTGGTACATATAGCTAAATATCTAAGGTGGCGTATTAGTGGGTGTCTGCTATAGGCCACCTGACCAGGAAAAACAAGTGGATCAGATCCTCTACAGACAAGAGTAGCCTCAAGTTTGCAAGCCTTGGTCCTCATGGGTGTCTCCAACCACCATCTGCTGGAGACGCAACACCACAGGACAAAGGAGGTCCAAGACAGTTAGCTAGTATTCAAGGATCACCTCCTCCATGCTGAAGTGCTGTCCATCCCAATGAGTAGGAAGTCAGGCAAAAACAACAAGAGGCCTGTGTGGATAAACAAAGAGCCCCTACCCAAACTCAGTGGGTCATTAAGAGGGCTAAGACCCAACGGAATTGAATGTGGCCAAGGATGTCAAAGACAACAAGAAAGACTTCTGCAAAGTACATAAGCAATAAACAGAAGACTAGAGGAAGTGTGGACTCATTACTAAATGAGATGGTGGATCTGGTGACACATAAAGACACATAAAAAGCTGAAGTACTGAATGCCTTCTTTGCCTCAGTCTTTACTAGTAAGACTGGCTTCCAGGAACCCCAGGTCCCAGAGACCAGAGGAAAAGGTTGGAGTAAGGAGATGTACCGTTGGTCGAAGAGGAACAGGTCAATATTGGGTCCCATCCCCTTTACCATCTTCATTAATGATCTGGTTGATGGGGTAGAGTGTACCCTCTGCAAGTTTGCAGATGACACAAAACTGGGAGGAGTGGCTGATACGCCATAGGGTCATGCTGCCATCCTAAGGGACCTGGAGAATCTGGAGAAATGGGCTGACAGGAACCTCCTGAAGTTCAACAAGGGGAGATGCAATGTCCTGCAGCTGGGGAGGAACAAGCCCAGCCACCAGGGTACACCCCGGGTCACCCAGCTGAAAAGGAACTGTGTAGAAAAGTACCTGAGGGTCCTAATGGACAGCAAGTTGAACACTAGCCAGCGATATGACCTTGCTGCAAAGCAGTCCGATTGTATCCAGGGCTGCATTAGACAAAGCATTGCCAGCAGGTCAAGGGAGGTGATCATTCCCCCCTACTCAGCACTGGTGAGACCACACCTGGAGTACTGTGTCTATTTGTGGGCTCCTCAGTCCACAAAGATGACTAAGGGACTAGAGCATCTCTGCTAGGAGAAAAGGCTGAGAGATCTGGGACTGTTTAGCCTGGAGGATAGAAGGCTTGGGAGGGTTTCATCCATGTATATAAATAACTGAAGGGAGTGTGCAAAGAGGATGGAGCCAGGTTCTTTCAGTGGTGGCCAGTGACAGGACAAGAGGTAATGGGCACAAACTGAAACACATGATGTTCCCTCCGAGAGTCAGGAAGCACTTTTTCACTGTGAGAGTGACCAAGCACTAGCACAGGTTGCCCAGAGAGGTTGTGGAGTCTCCCTCCTATGATAAATTCAAAAGCCTCCTGGACATGGTCCCGGGCAATTAGCTGTAGGTGGCCCTGCTTCAACAAGGAGGTTGGACCAGATGACCCCTGGAGGTTCCTTCCAATCTCAGCCATTCTGTGATTCTGTGATGCTAAATCTTTACCAAGGTATCTGTAAAACTGCCATATGGAATCCACAAGTGATTTGGGATCTGTAAATCTTCCATCATCCCTTTGTGGTATTTGACAAAGTTAGTTAATCAAGAATAGTGTAATGGATTTTAAGGCCAGAGGGGACCATTATGATCATACAGGCTCACAACACGGATTGTAGAAAGTCACAAAGTAATTGCTTCATCAAAACTATAATACGTGATACATTTTTGAAAGAAATCCTGCCTTCACTTAGAGACTGCAAGTGATGAAAAGACCACCATGTCCCCAGGTAGACTCTTTCAACACTTAATTATCGGTGTTTTTAAAAATTGTGACCTAGTCTAGCTTTACTTTCTACCCATTGTGTCTCTCAGGACAATTTCCGCTAGATTCAAGAGCTGTCTACACATGGAAGACATAGTCATAAAGAGGCATGACTTATTTCTAACGTTCTTGGATTGAACACCTTTCAACCATAACTGTAAGGGTACTTTCAAGATCACATGTACAGCTCTAATCATGCTCTTTTTTGAGACATTTCATTTTTTAAGTAGCACTATTGTACTGAATATATCAGAGCAGAACAACATGTTTTGTCAGTGGTGTTTCTGATGGAGCATAGCCTTGAACCATGCCAGATTTCATAGTCCAGAGCTGTGTTTACTCTCCTAGCTACAGCACTGCCTCCAGAGTTCACATGTAGCTACATACACACTTATGCTAAAATACCATTTTAGCATCCAAACAATGGCCCATCTTACAAGTCTGATATATTCTCCTTACTCATAAACAGATGAGCTTCCTGGATCAACTGTACCACCATAATGCTCCATCCCTGTCCCAAACTCACACAGACCATAAAATGTTTTATGCTTTATGCCCAAGATATACTTTTCTCTTTCCCTACATATAAGCTGTAATTGAAATCCCCTGGAGCACTTTTGCTACCATTCAGGGGATTTAAATGTCAAGGACAGGAGGTACAGATCCTTTGGGAGAATACAGTAGCAGCTGAGCTGTGCTTCTTGTCTCCTCAAACACTGTTTCAGTGACTTAAGTCTTCATTTGGCAATGAGACTTCCTTAAAGCCTAGCTCTGAAACTTATTATTGAACTACTTGCTGACCAAAGCAGGCCATTCTCCTCGGCAACTGGGTGACCCACATGCAGGAGCCTGAGCTGGCACCTGGGCTCACCTGCCTGTGCAACTCCCACCTGCGTGCAGCCCAGCCTTATTCAGAGCCTGTCCAGGGCTGGCTAACAGTGTTTCACATAACTTCCCTCTCCCTGTATAGGCTTGGCTTTCATTACAGAAGTGTAGGAAAGCACCAGTTGTAACAGAAGGGAAAAAACAAAAAGCATATTCAGCCTGCACCTCTATCGTGTGAGACTTACTGCCCCAAATGATAACAAGAAAACATTAGAGAAAGAAGTGTGTAGAAATCCTTCACCAATTGCCATGAAATCTGGCTTTGTTTCCCCAAAGAGACTGTGGAACTTCCATCATTCTGGATGTCAGGTCATTTAATTTTGAAACTAGTGCCCAAACTTGGTACTAATTTCTTCAAGAAAATTCTACATACTTGTACTGGCCGTTGAAAATTCCCTTATTGATGACTGGATGCAGAAAAGTCTAAGCATGACAGTTATTGACACAGTAACTCAGCACAAAAGGCACTATATTCTATCCTTCATTATTTACCAAAAATTGTTTTTTCTCTTCAAATGGGATTTTTAGAAGTAACTTACACTTCTACAGAATGCTAAGTAGCTTTTGTGACTTACTAACATGTTACCATGAGGTAACAATTTATTCTATAACCTTTTGATTGAAAATATTTCATGCAGTTTCATGATATAAAGAGACTTGCAGTTCTGGGCAAAGGCTGCCCAGATGCCCATAGCCCGTGATAAAAAAAAAAAAAAAA